>CANYBF010381320.1:0-22974 GCA_948192965.1 Dalechampia spathulata
AAAGGTCATTTTCAACTCTGAAAAACCTAAGTTTTATTTCCTAGTTTTCAAAATTAATTCAATTGGATTAATAGAAACAAACTAGGTGGCGACTCCACACTTCTGCTTTCTCAAAAGGTAAAACCTGAAAAGCCGGAAACGGAAACCAACGCTCACAATATGAAATAGTTAGAGATATTTGTATATCAATAAAAGATTCACAATCATAGATTAAATGTAGGGATTTTTTCTCAATGATACATGTAGTAATCTTTGATTCTAGAATCTCTAACAAGAGTGAAATGCCTAGAGGTGAATAAGTTTACAAGGGCATTTAGGAATAAAAATTATGTACATGAAACATCAAGTTTAGCACATGATCTAACATGCTTGATCAGCTATTGAGTTAATATTAATCCTTACTCAAACTTAAATGAGATAATGGACGATGAAAGGAGTTCATTGCAGTAATATCTGATATGGAATGGTTATAGTCAAACTAATGACCTCTTGAGATTTGGGTAGTTTTGATGTATGATTAGACATCGCTCATAACTTGCATATAATATTATTAAATGAGATTTAATAATATTATAATATGTTTTCAATATCTCAAGAACCTAAAAGGTCACACATAAAAGTTAAGGGATCAAAAATAAAGAGAATGAATATTGATTCAATATGAGATATTGTTTCAAGGTTATAAGTTGGCTTGAATTTTTCATGTTTATTAGATAGAGCATGCATGAACTAATCCCACACCTGAGGAAGAGGGATCCTGAGGTTGTGTAGGGATGGGGCTGTACAGTTGAGTGATTTTAAGATTGTGTAGGTATGAGAGTGTACAATTGAGAATAGCTTAAGTGATTAGATAGGTACTATCCATACCAACAAGGTGCACTTACCTTTTTGGTACTCATTCTGTACAAACTCCATAATTAAGTATGCTTGGCTTGGAGCAATTATAGGATGGGTAACCTCTTGGAAAGTTTTTCTAGGAAGCATGTGAGAGAGAATAAAGCATGTTAGAAAGGTCTAGTGTTGGATTATGGAGGCAATCGCTAAATCAGGCTGTTACAAAAAGGACTTAGGAGGAATTGTATTAGAACATTAAAATATTAATATAAATGAATTCATTAGAATAAAATAAGTAATTGGTCGAGTTATAAAGGTAGAATAATAAAGTGTTAATAATGGAATGATAATTTATTATTATTGCTTTTAGAAAAAAGAATGCATGGATTTGATGAAAAGATGGAGAATTTAAGGATTTAATAAGTCATATAAACTAATATATTTTTGTGTATATGTATTTGATGAATATTACATAATATTAATAATCATTTTATCTATGTAAATGGTTAGAAAGAATTTATAAGGATTAAGATTAACTTGATTAAATTCCTTATTATTGGTATAATTAGATTAGTTATAAGGGTGTTATATTAAGCTAATGGTATGAGGAAATAAAAATTACACTACCTAATTATTTTAATGTTTATCTAAGTAGTGAGATTAAGATAACTAATGAAACTTAACAAATTATGTAAACTAAAAAAAGATAAACTAGATATATATATGTATGTATATGCTTTGATCATAATACGTTAAGAAGTTTGAGAGTGATAGTATGCATAAATTATAAAGGAATTAAACTTATAAAAGATAAAATTTTACCACATAAGTTAGGATATTATCACTTGTGGTGGGATACTTATCTTTTCTAAAAGTTTAGTTTAATACATATAAAGGCTCCATAAATTAGTTAGAGTTTCCAATGAATTCACTTACTTTATTTTCTTAGTTAGGCTTAGAATAATTCATAGAGAAGAACAAAGAAGAAAGCTTTGGCTAAGGAAACTTTTATTTGAACTAAATAATTATGGGTAAGCTATTTTTTTAAGAAGAATTGTTTGATTTATATAGATAAATTTAATAAATTTAGGATTTACTGAGATTTGAGGAATTCTTAGAAAAAAAATAAATTCTTGGCCATATGTGAACATCTAAAATAAAGTTTAATTAAAAGTAGAATGAATTTAATATTAAACTTTTATTATGTTCGTGAGAGTAAGTATAATATGAAGTTTGATTACAAAAAGAACAGAAGTTATAAAAAAGAATTTAAACTAATAATGATGACAATAAAGACATGAAGAAATTTGAACTGTTAGAAGATTTTAGTATACAAATTTAAATGAACTATTGTAGATCATTTAATTATTATATGCTTGTTGTTATGTGAAAAGAAGTATCATATGATGGTGTTGCAAAGTATGTGTGTATGTATTTACTATACATATGAAAAATGAATATATCACTTTAGGATTTGTTATGTATGGTAAATATGATTGGTTAAATAGAGTGCTTGTGGATAAATGCTCCAAAATGAGGTAGTACTACTAGTTAAAGAATAGTTATATATGATAATTAAATCAAGTTCATTAAAGTATGATGTAATAATAATTCTCATATTTGGAAGTATATGCATATACACTTATGTACACTCTAGGAATGAGAAAATGAACTTTACATGTAAAATAACCATGCATTTTATTACTTGGGATGATACTTTAAAATAAATAAATTATATTATTAAATAAGTTACTATCCATAAGAAATAAGTATATTAATAAGATTCCTAAATTAAGGTTAAGTTGATGTAGTAATTCATACATAAATTAGAGACCTATCTCCTGTTTATTGAACCAAATGAGCAAATTAATATTCCCCTTCCATAATGTCATCAATATGACTTCCAATGTATTAATTGCTTAGAAATGTAAGAAAATTTTCAAGCCCTTATACATGTTTTGAATGAACTAATAAATGTATAGTTTATTAAGTATAAATTGCTTAAATCAATTTCTTTCTTAAACAAGGTATATGACTAGGTTGCTAGAAGATTAGATACCTTAAAAAAATTAGATTAATGCATATTATTATGTTAGATAACTCACTTATTATGAGCGAGGCTTTCACTATGACCTAGAGAGAGGCTTGTGACATATGGCACCAAGGACTTGCTAGGAGCAAAAGTGCAATCTTCTTGAAGAGCTACCTTGACGAATGAGATAAACTCGAAAGAGTTGCAAAATGGAGTGGCTAATAGATGGTTTTAAATTTGGTTGAACCAACCCATAGTATGAGTGCTAAGTCAAACCCTTCAAAGATGGGTTCAGGTAGTGAAGATCTATTTTCTCGAAGTTTCCAAATTCAATTTTTCCATTTTAGTTAGGTTAATTATCTTGGGCAAGCGAACATACATGGCATGAAATAAACACACAACACAGTATATCATGGCGATAATCATAGCATAGCAGACATGATATGGCAAATCATGGTTAATGAAACATTACATATACGATATGGCATAGGCATGCAAGATAACATGACATAGGCATGACATGTAAAATGATATAACATGGGCATGACATGTGAGATAATATGTCATAGGCATGACATGTGAAATGATATGGCATAAGCATGACATGTGAGATAACATGATATAAGCATGGTATGTGTAATGACAAGGCATAAGCATGGCATGTAAGATGACATGGCATAAGCATGGCATGTGAGATGACATCATATAAATATGACATGAAATGATATGGCATAAGCATGGCATGTGAGATGACATGGCATAAATATGGCATATGAGATGACATGACATAGGGATGGCATGTGAGATGACATGGTATAAGCATGACATACATCATAATAGGTATAAAAGCATAACATAATAAGGTATAACAACATGAATAAATAATAATGGCTTAAAGACAGGGATTGAGAAAGATAAGGGGAATACACGATGAAATAAAGAAAAATCACAAATGCCGGGGAAAGCTAATAATAGGAACCTATTCCATTATAAAATATTTTCAGCGATACAAAAATCTGAGATGTGTAGTAACATCTCTTCCACTCATGAAAATGACCTCGGGTAGCATGAGCCAAAATGCATGAATGGAAAATACAAATAAGAAGTGTTAAACAATAAAAGAAATGTTAGGATACAATGGATTAATTTGATGTCAGGTGAAGGCATGAATCCAGGATAAAATCCTGAGAATATGTTGATGACATTCTTGAAATAGGAAATAAACATGAGTTAGATCATGAAAATAAATCAATTTTAGGTAAATTAATTGATTTTAGGTAGCATCATTTAGAAATCTGTTAACATCTAACTAAGGCTAATCATGGCAATAAACATAAAATCATAATTAAAATGGCATGTAATTGAAGAATTAAGCAAATTTAAGTTGATTTAATAATAAAGTCAATCAAATTGATCATAAAAATTAAAATTGGAAGACTCTAACATCTTTAAGTATTAATTAAAGCATGAATCAACATCCAATTTGACTTCAATCACACCAATTGTAATATAATTAAGTAAAAAATAGCATTTAACTTGATTAATCAAATTTGAGGCCAAAATCAATGAAATTCAAGTGATTTATGATGAATCCATATCATTTAGATCACTATGAGATCATAAATGCTACTAGAAACTTCAAGTAATTGAAAACTGAAGCAAAATTGATAAAAAATGATTGGATTTCTATCAACCCAAAGCAATATATGCATCATATATAGGTATACATGTGTCACACTTCATGAAAATGCTAATATATACATCGTACAAAGTGGTATATGCATTGCATGAACTACAAAGCAAACTATATATGATGCATATAATGGTATATGTGATACATAAAGTGTTTGCTACAAAGGAAAAATCATGTTTTATAGCCAAAATCATAAATATGAGCTGATTATACTACTATTACAAATCATTTAAGACATTGGTAGACCTTAAATGCTATTGTAGCATTTGAGAAATCAACAAAAACCACCAATAAACCCATAAAATCAAGAGAAAGTTAAGAGACTATGAAAAAAATCAACTCACCAAGGCTTAGTAGAGCTTAATATTAAACTTCCAAATGTGATTAGGGTTTGAGTGAGGTTAGTTAGTCACTAATCACTTAATTAAGAGCTTAAGTACATAAAATTAATTGAGTATAAATTTTGATAGAGTTTAGCCTTAGAATTAATCTTGTTTGGGTCCTCCAAAATATTAATACTCCAAGGGTATTTATAAAAACCAAGAGATAAGAGATGAAAATTCATTGGCAATGTAGGATAAAATGAAAATTTTCACTTAATGCATAACATAAAGTGATATATGCAACACATGAAGTTGAAAAATCAACTTCATGTGACACATAAAGTACTTCATGCTATGCGTGAAGTTTAAAATTCACTTTATTCACTGACTTACATGAGTTGTAAACTAGATGCATCGTATATCTAAATGATTCATAAGGCTATGAAACATGTATGTACAACTTGGTTTTGATAACGGGAACCCATGTCAAGTTGTATCAAGAAAAGAGCAAGTTCACAGTACATGCGCATAAAATAGCAAACTTCATATGCCATCTTGTATGAGAAAAAAAACTAGATATGCCATATTATCAAATAGCTTATAATATTACAAATAGCATGTATCCAACTCAGATTCAAAAATGGAGCACTGTACCTAACCATGTCGAGGAAAATACAAAAATGCACATGTGCAGGTGAGAATCTAGGGTTAATAGTTTGCCCTTTGATTAGGATCATTCTAGAATGATATAAATAAAATTCTATAGAATGAAACCTAATCATAATATGAATTTTCACCTAAAGTCAGGGATAGCACCTGGTCGATGCTCAAGCTGAGGCTTACAATCAATGCTGAGAAAAGGCATGATCCATTAGGGATAATCCATTGAAGATGCTCATGTCAAGACATGCAATCAAGCGATGCAACTAGGAGGCTGATGCTCAAGCAAAGTGTTCAATGTTGATCATGAAAGAAATGCTCATATTGAGGCTTCCAAACCCACAAAACATCAAAGCTAACCCTTAAGGATACTAAGTCTTGTAACCCAATGCGGGTATTGGGAGCCTGATGTGCAAGAAAAATGATCAATGTTAATCGTACAATACTCATGTTAAGGCTTGCAACCCAATTCTATCATCGAGAGCTTGATGCTTGAGTGAGGTAATAAATATTGATCAATGTTAATCGTAGAACTGATGGCTTTGCTGCGAGGCTTAAAAAAATCGTATAAAATTTGAGTTTAAATGCTTGCTACTAGGGTTTAGGAATCAAATGTTTGATTCCATGATTGCTGCTAGATTGAGTGGTCAACTATGGAACTATAATGATTAACTACTAGATTTAGAATGAATAACTATAGTTCTAAGATGGTTAAATATTGGATCAATGCTTGCATCATCAAATATATGTCTCATATTTTCAAAGATAGTATTCGAGATCTACTATTGGAATACAACACTTTATGGTTGATGGCTTGAGCAATAGTCAAAGATTTGACTAAAATTGATCATCTGTAGGATCAATTTCCTACTGATTCTAGACATAGACAAAGCAATTTATTAGTGGAATTAAAATTCAAATGGTTTAGAGAAAATACTTGAATTGTTAAGTATCAGTTTGTTGAATTTTGATTAATTTTTAAAATTTTTCAGACATTGTGGGTCATTAAAATTTTACTCACAAGGGAAAATGATCTTCAAAGATTATGAAATTTTTGAGAGAAGCTGAATTCAATGAATGCATCTTCATGGAAATATGGTGCACATTATCATTTTCTATGATGTGTAAAACATGTTATGCTACATGTTGTGCATATGACTTAGATTTTTGGCGATCAATTAAGGAATCAAGTAGGAAGCAACTTTTTTAGCATCAAATTGAGTGGAATTGGTTTTAAAAAATACCTATACATGTCTCAAATTAATTGCTATTGGTTTTTTTGATGTCTATTGGATGAATGTAGATTCGTCCTGATCCATGGTACACCATGCCCATTCAAAGATATATCAAGACATCTAAACGTAAGGATAAGCAGCACATATTGATTGAGTGTCCAGAGTGTCATCTCTTCTATCTATGAGAGTGCATCATTGACTGGCATCAGAGGCCAATAGGTTATATGGTGACTGCTGTACCACCTCGAATGACATTTTTGTCATCTTTTATCAGTGCTAACTTAGAGATCATGATTGCATTGACCAATATTCTTGAGAGTGATCACCTATTAGAGTCACCAATAGATTACTCCACTTTCATCAAAGCACGACTGCTTAGGATTGTGGAGCTATCTACTAGCAGAGGGTAGAGTGCCAAAGTTGGTGGATATCAAGGTTGACAAGCTACCTTTTATGGTAGGAGAGGGTCTTATAGCTTTACTATGACTAGGAGCTCCCGAGGGAGAGGTACTCCTAAGAGGGCATAAAGTACAACATCTAGGGCAGCATTAAAGGCTAAGGCAATGAGTCATGAGGCACATCCTAGCTTCAAGTACATACATGGCTTACTAAGGGATAGCTTTTTTGGCCACAAAACCCCTATATACAGTTATATTACAAAGATGGGCACCCTTGCAAGGTGACTTTCCATGTGCCAAAGAGAGAGGAGGTTGCATTCACTCCTCCGAATACCACTCATGTAAGTAATTCTTCATGTATTGACATACTTTTGATTATGTTGAACTTTGATTATGATTTTGATGACAGATGCAAGTGAATCAAGATGCCATAGTAGACATCTCTTAGCTATAGACTCGGCTATGTTAGCATCATAACACAGAGATACTAAAGTTACATATAAGTACTTATAACCTATGTTATGCAAGATGTTTATGCATGTATGCTTGACATATATACCTATATGATTATGCAATGTAAGGATGCTATCATGACATGATTAAGTCACGTGAAGTCTATGTCTAGATGTCATGATGGCTCATAGCTAACATCACCCATCTAATCGAGAATCTAGTGATGATGACAAGCAGCGATTCAACATTAGCCTCTATAGCACTATGTTGTATCTTTTAGCTTATGTACTAGAGCAAAAAGAGTAGGATTATGTAGCCTTCTATGGCTTTTGCCTAGTACACTTGGGCTATGGCGTACACATATTGAATGTTATTGGATGCTTGAATATTGTATCTTTTGGATTTTATAGTGAAATCCATGATGTTTTCCATTGTTATTCTTTTGCAAGAATATATGCATTTTGTTAAATTGCTGAAACATAACCCATCTATTCTTGTACAGGAATAAATAGACAATGACTCAGTAATCATTATTAACTTTGTCACACCTACACTTGGTGTAACATGCTCCTATAGCATAATTAATAACCTCTTAAGTAAGGAAATCATTAATTACACTACAAGGGATGCATAGAAAATTTTTGTAATATAATGTATGTTTATTGTCATTATGATGTAACCTAAACATTTTATTGGTTTGTATTTATGTATCATCATCATATGAGACTCATAAAATATAGGGACACTATAAACATACATATCAAAAAAATATGTAATTAAGTACTACTGTTAAATGAGTAACTATATATGCTACATAACATGAATTAGGTCTCAAAGTATAATAAAAAAGTCCAGACTGTCTTCAAGATAGGAAATTATGAAAATCCTAACCTTCACTAACTACCAATCAGCTAATCCTGACATTCCTTGAGTGACCTAGATCTGGCATTCATCAAATGACAAACACTTTATATATAACTCAGTGGTGCTATGAAAATATGTACAAGGCATACTTTTATACAATAATGACATCTTGTATCAAATCATGATTAATATTCATAAGACAGTGTATTGATATCATATTGCATCAATAAACATCATACTTTATCAATAATGAACATTTGGTATTGATAGTATAAGAATAAATATCATTTAGAGGCTTTTTGTAACATCGTACCTATATATGTATGGATATTTGCATCATACATTAACCATCGTTAACCTCTATATTCATATCTTATATGAATGATTATGTATGCCTTTAAGAATGCATTCATGCTTCACACTCTCCCTCTGATTCTTTTGTAATGTTTCATCTCTCTCTACTATATTGTGCATAATTTCAATTCGTACTGGATCATTCTATGTATCGGTAGTCATCTCCTATAGGAGCAAATGTAATTGTAACTGTATGGTTCAGTGAACCCATATTTTTAATTCCAATCAGGAATGCTGCTGTATGATTCCGCTCAGGGAATCTATATTTCTAATTCTAATCAAGAATGTTGTCCTAGTATGCTTCCATTTCATTTTATATCATATCATCACTCTTTCTTTTCTTTCTCCCTTATAACCACTTTATGAAATGTTTAAATGACTCATGATATAATATGCAAATGATGTATATCATAAGCATTCCAATCTAAATAGGCTAATTCAAGACCCTAAGAAAAGTTATGAAGTAAGAAGCATAAACCTATCATTGGTTTACCCCTATTGAGTACTTGGGTATAAGTGTTGGCTTCGTTGTTTGAACCTGTAACATTTCCATTCCATGTCCACTTAGTACAATCATTTACATTTTCATTCAACTTTCATCCAAAATGATCATTCAAGTACCATTCATATCTTTCCATGCCATAATATTTCATACATATGCATATTAGCATGTAAATATCACATTTAAAATGGATATACATTCATAAGAAGCATTTATGCATCATTTCATATCTTAGCATTCCACATTTTACATTTAAGCGTAAATGCCTATATAAATCACATTCATATATTGATATGCAAATCATGTATTTAGAATAGGCATATTTATGTAAGGCTTAGTATGGCATGAAGAAGTATGTAATATTAACTTATTTCTATACTTTTAAATGTATATCCTTAAGTGTAGTAATGAATTATAATATTTAAATAAGCATAGCATGAAGTTTAGATGCTTTAGAACTTCATTCTTTAGATAGCCAAAATTGTATGGTAAGTTACTATTCATTTAGTCAATTGTACTATTCATTTGGTATAGGTTACTATTCATTTGGTCATTTTTATTTTGTATAATTTAGAATTTACATGCACTTTGATATGTAATAGAGTGCCTTAATACCTCTTTGTTACATTATGATATATACCTCATTAGTGTTCCTTCATAAGTGTATATGATCATGCATTTAAGTGTTTAAAACAAGTTTAGATGATGGATCACATTGGCATTCAAAGTTTCATGCAACTTAGTCTTCAACAAATTATGCCTTATTAGAATAGTTGTGTGAGCATTCTGACCAAGTAAATGACCTAAAAATTAAATGAACTTTACACCAATAGAAACTAGACTCAAATATATTCCAACGGTATATTACTCGTCCAAAAATTCAATTGTTAAGGTAGTCAAAAACAATCACCGCAAACCCCTAACTTAGCCTTACACATTCGGCCATTCGGGTTTTTAATGCTGAATTTGCATACTTCATCTATATGAACTCATATCTCGTCACTCATGAGCAAAAATTGATATAAATCCACTTTAAACACTCTTATAGATCAGAATATGGGTATATATAATGGTCTATACATCCATTTGCGAGTAAACAATCCATACAAAGTCTCATTATAGCCATAGTGCATTAAATATGTACTCTAGGCATGCCATTAACTTCTACAATTTGCTCCCATCTTAACTTATTTATTTATCCACTTTTAATGCATAAAAATATTTTCCTTGGTCATGAATTTAATCAATACAATCAGTTTTGTAAATTATTTCTACAACTTGTATAATATGCAATTACATTTCATATCACAATTTGACAAACATGCTGCCTTTTTAGTGTCTTCATGCATAACCCTTTCATTTAACATTCAAACCACTTACAATTCTTACCAAATTAAGTACCCACACTCATATACATGTTATACACACATTTAAGTGTCATTTACTAGCAATCATGCACTTAAACCCAACCTAAGGCAGCCATATACATATACATACACATGCTGCCCCCTTTGCATCAATTCATACATATTCCATGCAAACTCACTCTATTTACAACCAAACTTCATTTTCTTCATTATAACACCATAATCCATCATATTTACACATAATTAAATGATTTATGCATCAAAACTAAAATATAGAGAGCAATTTCAAAGAGTCATAAAATTGGGCAGTAAGCATTTTCCATGCAATGTCTCACTTCCAATCCACTTTCCATGCATTTTTCATCATCTTCTCCATAAATTACCACTTATATCAATAAATACACATCTCATACAAAACCTTAAGAGTCATTTTCATGTAGGTTACCTAGGGTTTTCATAGAAAACAATTTCATATACAAAACTCAATCAAAATGCATCAAACATGCAAAATTAAGCATGCTCTTTCCTTTTCCTTCATCAGTTCATCAAAACTCATGCATAAACTTCCACTTCCTCCACCAACCAAATTTTTCAACTTTAAAGAACATAAATATCATCAACCAATAACAAGAAATAAGTATACACACAATGAAAACCAAGCAAAAATAACATAAAATACTAAATCTCCATAAAAATTACCTTAGGAAAAGTATAAAATTAAATTGAGAATGAAGAAGAGAGGAAGTAGAAAAGGAATTCAAATTTTTGGAAGGAGGAAGGTGAAACATTGAATTTCTTCTCCTCTTAATCCATTTATTTATCTTTTAATTAATAACTTTTAAGTATGGTCAACGAATGGTCCAATAAGAATATGACACTTATTATCTTCTTATTGGTTCCTTCCTTACATTATCTCTTTTTCTTTTTAATTAATATTTTATTATGATTTTCATGTCATGGACATCAATATATATATGATACACTTTTCACATCATACATGCATATTTCTAGTTTCCAAAAAAAATACCTTTCTCTTTAAGTGAAATTACCATTTTACCCCTAATTATAACTTATTTTTAATTCTAACTTCATTAATACTTTCTAATATACATTCTAACATACACTTTCTCATTCAATAACACATTTAACATATTAAAGCATCACATTTCTCTTATGAGTTTCATTCTATAGTATTATTAAGAACCCTTTTCATTATCATTCAAATGGCATACTATAAGACATGTATATTCCATTTTCATCACTTTAATCATACTTTTACCTCTTTTCACTTTAAATTCCTTACCTAATGGAATTTTCTTCATTCATATCATATTTATAAGCATTTAAAACATATCATGACATTCACGAATCATATCTCAAGTATGCATTTCATGCTTTATCCATTCATTCTAACTTATATATAAAATGCAAACATGTGAAGGTGCTATGAATGCAGATATGATAAACTTTTCATACTACTTCTTGCTAGTGAGGTGATATTGAGTGTAATCATCTAAGTGAGTTTAGACTCTAGTATTCAAAGACATTTCAATAAGTCTCCATAAACTCTACCTTTCTACATGCTACTATATAGTTCTAGGGTCCAGTAGCCTATGTCTTTTGATTTAGACACGTAGAGCTGTATCCAATGTATAAGGAGTTTACCAATATCCTTGAAGTCTCGTGTAGCATGACAATGATGCTAGCAATATTGATGCCTACCGGAGAGACAATCTTGTAGCTGATTAGAGCGTTTGACATCAGCCTTACTATAGTGAGATCACTGCTGACTATCGAGGGATCTACAAATCTTATTATAATCTTCTGACTATACAACCATAAATTGGTGACTACCCCTTCATGGCTAAGGGTAGGTGGATTTAAACTGTTGGTATAGTTCCTATTTGTCAACCCGTCTGGGCATGGACATCTAATGATTGGCCTAGTGATTGACTAGATGGAGCAAGGATGGTCCCCTTTTCTAATGATCATGGTAGAGACGATCCTTGAGCTAGAAATAGTGAGGTGGGGTCAGTCTGAATGCCTCAGTGGTAGTCTACTTCTGCTATAAGTATGGATTCTAAGCCACCTTGGTAAGTTTTTAACTTAGAAAAACTGTATTTTAGCCTAATTTTTTCATGAGTTAACTCTTGTGTGGTTTTTGGCTCATCAAACTACCTAATTTTGCTTTAGACTCTAATTTTTGCTTAAAGTACCCCCTTAGGTTTTTAATTTAGTGGATCACTATAACTTTTACTTGAGTAGCCTTTTGTAAGGTTTTTAACTCAGTAAACTCTTTATTTTTAACAAGTTTAGCTTTAAGAGAAGTTAGGGATCTTGACATCAGCAGTGGGCAATCCATATAGATACGTACCTTGTAGCCATATGAGGAGAGGTTACACCTTCAACAAGATAAAGATATTAATATTTGATAATTGGGTCGAGTGGATAGGGCCTATCCTCAAGAGTGAGGCTAGATGGACCTGTCCTTAGTGGAATATCCAACATGTGATGATAAGGATGTACATAGACTATATTCTACTATCGAGATTCAAAGCATGCACACATTACAATCCTGCCAGAGTCTATTGTCAGTACAACTATAGATAGACTATCCCTTGATTGATAAAGTTTAAGGAAGGATGACTTCTATCTTGATTCATGGAGCATGTAGAGATGACTTGGCCTAGATGTAAGTTCATGTTGGTAGAGATCCTTGGAGTTGGATTTGCTATAGATACCAAGATTTAGAGTCTACACACACTACAATCTTGCCAAAGTCTATTACCAACATGACCATAGATAGACTATCCCTTAATTGATAGAGTTTAAGGAAGAACAACTGCTGTCTTACTTCCTAGAGCATGCAAAGAGGACTTGGCCTCAATGTAAGATCATGTCGGTAGAGATCCTTGAAGCTAGATTCACTATAGATGATGAGTATAAGCTATAGGTGTTATGCCATACATAGGATTCTATATTGCATACTGTCAGACAATAAAATTGCATGCAACAAAGAAAGATAATGCTTTATATTTGAAAATTGCATTACTTATGGCTAAGTTTATGAACATGTGTTTCATTTGCATAAATGAAATTAAAACATTTGCATAAAAAATGCTAAAGCTGATATATAAGTTCTATTATGCATCAGACTTAACCTCTATCATTGACGAGTCCCTTGTAAGATTTTCTTATCAATTATTTTAACGCTCTCCTTTTACTTTTAAGAGCCCTAACTTTTGCATAGGTCGTCCAAGTGGATTTTCAACTCATTAAGCAATCATTCTTTCTTCTTATCTTCACTTTTTGCATGAACTACCTATGCAAGTTTTCAACTCACTAGATTTTTGCTTTTATTTTTATTCTTCTTTTTGCCCTTTGCTCTAGAAAAAATATTTCTTCAACTAGTTAAGGTTGACAGATTTAAAGAACTTATTACCCTCCAAGTTTGAAATATGGATAACACCTTTAGATAAAATATTTTAAACCAGGAATAGGCCGTCCCAATTAGGTCTGAAATTCTTGCACAGGCTGCAAATGGCTAATCAAACTTGTTTTAGAGCTAAATCACCTTCCTGTATAGCAACAGGTCTGACCTTTGTATTGAATGCATTCAATGTGCGCTCTTGTAAAGTTATAAATGATAGAGAGCCTTCAACTACTTCTCATCAATGGCAATCAATTGTTCATATTTGGCCCTCTTCCACTCAGCTTCCAACAACTAAGCTTCTATAGCATATGCGCATAAAAAGGCCAACTTCACACACTACCTTGTATGGGCTAAAAACTAGATGTACCATATGATAAAATGGCTTATAGCATTGCAAATAGTATTTATGCAACTTAATTTTCAAAATGGAGCACTGCATCTAGTCGTATCGAGGAAAATTGAAAAATGCACACATGTAGATGATAATCTAGGGTCAACACCGATTTAAGGATCTTGTGCAAGTATTGATTAAAATTGAGTCAATTGAAGCTATTTTATATTCATGTTTTAATTAAATATGTTGTATGAATTAGTTAACTACTTAGGTATAATGACTAAGTAATTAAGACATATTTTGATGGTTGAAAAAAAATAATAAGGTTTGGATTAATAGCTTAAGTTAATTTTCTTACAAGTTGATGATAAGCAAAGTTTTCATTAGATTGAACATTCCTCATCATGAGAGTTAAATAATATTAAAATAAGTATATTTAATCTTTACTTAAGTAGACCAAATGAACAAATTTTGTAGAAAATAATGTTGACTTAATCTTTACCTTATGATATAACCAATAATTTTTCTTATAAGAATAATTATTAATATAAATGGAAATGCTTAGAAATGCATATCAATTATAAGAGAACAGAATTCTAGTTATTGAATGAAGGAGAATAACTAATGGACCAAGTGATTAACATTTTGATAGTAATCATTAAACTTCACTTTAATAGTCAAACACATTAAATACAATTGTTGGCATGAAGTGAATAATAGTGTTTTGTGTCCAACTATATGTTTTAACTGCACCTTTTACATATACCCAATGAGTGATCCATTTAATGACATATTTGAGAGCCATTAATTATGCATAAAATTCCTTAGTGTAATGTTTATAGGAAGCTAGATGAAGAGCATGTACATATATGTATTGCATTTAAAATTGAAATTATATGAATCATGGAACTATTAATGAGATAAACGATCAAATTGTATGCTCATATATGGAAATGTACCTGAGAGTTTAACATATATGGACATTGTTTCAATCTAATAACATGTATGGTTTGCTAAACTTTCTTTAATGGATGTGAATTAAGATTGACTATGCCAATTTTGAGTTGATTGAGTTTACCTCAAGAATTAGTTTAAAACTTGATAATTGAATGCTTGTGAGTTGCATGAAAAAATTAAGTTAAGATTTGGTTTCGATTACCACTAATAAGACTGGTAAAACATAGATATCTTGTATACTATAATTAATTACATGTTATGAAAAATTAAAAGACATGTATATTATACATACTAATGCAAATATTTAAAGTATTAATGTATTCAATTTAATTGAAATATCAAAAAATTTATATATGTTAAGCAAGAAAGAGAGAAGGATCACTACCCTTATTTCAAGTACAAAGAAAGGAAAAGCAAAAATAGGTTTATGCCTAATGATAATTAACCTGTAAAAAAGATTCACAGGTAAAATAAAAGGCTTGATGATTCAGGCATATTATCATGAAAAATCATAAATATTTGATTGTTATTTATTAATGTTGGATATGTGGTATATTGATATATTTTGAAATGTCATTGATTTATAATTGTACCATCATCATATAAATGCATACATTAAAGTCATGCATCATATATCATTAATAGCATATATACAGAGATAAAGAATACAAAGATATACTAGAAAAATAAATTATTGAAAATATACTTAGTATAGATTATGTGCAATTAAAAATTGAGATAGATGAATTCATAAAAAATTATGAATTCATAGAGAAATAATGAAGTAACAAAGAAGAAGGGAATGCAATTAATATTTACATTCATTAACATATAATATATCATTGTTATAATAAAAGAGGAATACAATTCATATTTGCATTCATTGACATAGAGTATATCATTATTATTATATTGGTATACAGAGTGAGAATATGGTTCATCCATGAAAATGATATATGATATAAAGAGTTATTCATAGAGAATTATTATAAAGATACTTCATTATTAACTGTATAGTTTATTAGCTGTAGTAATTATTATGATATATTACTATGAGCGCCGATTTCTACCGGAGCCCAAAGTGAGGCTTGCAAAAGTCACGGACCGGGGACCATACTTGGAGTGAAAGCGTAGTCTTCCTAAGGGGTTCCCTTAGGGAATGATACGGACTTGAAAGAGTCACAAGGGAGTCACCAGTGGATGGTTCCGGATTGGTCCAACCAACCTATAGCATGAGTGCTAGTTAAACCCTTCAGAGATTGGGTTCGAGTGGTGGAGATCTATTCTATGAGTTTCCAAGATCGATTTTACCATTATAGTTGGGATTAATTATCCTAAGCAGGCAAGCATATGAGTGTATATGTAAACACACAGCGTGACATGTGATTTTAGTGTTGCAAGGTTGCATGTAGAATGGCATATAATGCTATATGACATTTGGATGGCATGGCATATGCATGGTATGCGAAATAGTGATAAAATAACATGGCATATGCATGACATGTGAGCAGCTATGACATATCATATGCATGATATGGCAACCTAGTATGATATGTAAGCACACAATCATGGCAAATAGCGTATAGCATTATGCATCAATGTTTTGAATTGTATTGGCATTGGGCGTATGCATGGTGTACGAAGTGAAATGAGTGACATAGCGTATGCATGACATGTGATATGGTGTATGGCATGGTATATGCATATCATGTGAGGGTGTATGTCATATCATATGCATGATATGTGAATATGATGTATGACATGGCATAGTAGATGACATACCATATGCATGGCATGTGAAGTGATACATGGCATATCATATGCATGATATATGGGGTGATATATGGAATATGCATGACATGTGGCATGGATGACATACCATATACATGGCATAGCATAGTGATATGTACGTGAATCAATATTTGACATGGTAAATGGTATGACATATGGCATGTCATGTGACATGACATGGCATTATGACATAATGACATGTGAAATGGCATACATATGCATGGCATATAGTATAGTGAATGGCGTGTTATTGTATGGTGAGTTGGCATATTGTATTGTGTATTGGCATATTTATATGTATAAGCATATGAAATACAGTATGTTATGGCATGGCATAGTAGTGTGTGATGTGTCATGTGACATGGCATATGACATGATGACATGGTATATTTTAGCAAATATAAACCATGAATAAAATAATGGCTGGTGAAGGGGAATCGAGGAAATAGGGGTACACATAGGATATGGGGGGATTAATTATTACAGACCAATAATAAATCCTATCCTATTACACAAATATCCTCGCATATATATTTTGGGACGTTAAATAACGTCCCCCTTCTCCTCGGGTACTATTCCTCTCGGGTTGCACTAGCCAAAATGCATGAATGTTTATTATGAAAAATAAATAGATAAATTCATTAGTAGTAAATGAATTTAGGATTTATTTGACAAGTCCAATGCCATGTTATGCAATGTGCGCAGCATATAGGCAATGTGTTGTGCACATTACACAATGTGTGGCACAAATTGATGCCAAATCTACAAGAAAATCAAATTTGTCAGTATAAACTCGATCTACAGATTAAATACAACAACTTTAATGGAGGACAGTACCTTATTTGAGCACGGATCGCCCTCCAAATTGCAATCCAAACATTTAATTATGCAATTA
The DNA here is from genome assembly GCA_948192965.1 of Dalechampia spathulata. Classification (NCBI taxonomy): domain Eukaryota; kingdom Viridiplantae; phylum Streptophyta; class Magnoliopsida; order Malpighiales; family Euphorbiaceae; genus Dalechampia; species Dalechampia spathulata. Next base: position 18,126 of record CANYBF010381320.1, read on the forward strand.
AATTGGATAATTAATTTTAAGGCTAAAATTAATTAGATCTGGATAATATTTGATAGATCTAAAACATTAAGACTATAGAAAAGCCATTAATGTCACTGAAAATGTCAGATCTAAAGCGAAAATGAGTGAAATCAAAGGCGAATTTCAAATTTCTAGAAAATTTTGAAACAACGTGTGTAGCACATTCATCAATATGCACCATACATTGAAAAAGTGTGGCACACATTCATGAATGTGTGGCTCACATTCATGAAAAAGTTTGAGGAAAATGAAGTTTGTTAGCAGAAAACTCTAAATCTGGCTCAGATCTAGGCAGATCAAAGCCAGAAAATGTGTTTTGATTTGCAGATAGGCATCTAATTTTAAAAATTAATTTCAAAGTTGAAATTATTTTAGATCTAGAAGATTTATGATAGATCCAGTACACTATAGGCATGGGAAAGCCCCTAATGTAGCTAGATTTGTCATATCGAAAGTGAAAACCGAGAAAAATTGCATTTTCTGGAAAATTTTTAACCAATTTGTGCAACACATAGAGGAATGTGTGCCATACATTGGCAATATGTGGCACACATTCATGAATATGTGGTGCATATTCTTTGAAAAACAGAGGAAAACATAAGGTTTTTGAGAAAAGCATGAATTTCGGCTCGGATCTAGGCAGATCAAAGCCAGAAATTAGTGTTTTTGGGTACTTAACAGCATGATCAACCCATAAAAACTCAAGATCGAAGCCAAAAATCAAGAGATCAAGGCAAAAATTGGAGATTTAAGCAAAATCCAAAGAAAATGGAAGAAAATGAAGAAATTACCTTAAGGCAGTAGGTTTTTCTCCTTGATCTTGCTTCCAGATGTGTTTAGGGACCTAACTAGTGCTTGTTTGGTCTCTAAATCCTACCAATTTAATTAATTATGTGTTTAATTAACTTTGGAGGAATTTTAGCATAGTTTTTCCTTGCTCAAGAGTAAATTTTGGATCCCCTTCAGATGACCCTTAACTCTATATTTATAGAGCCAAATTAGGGTTTGGAAAAATTGTAATTTTCTGTCTGGATTTGAAAATTTTAAAAGAATGTGCACCACATATAAGACAATGTGCACCATACATTGGCAATGTGCGCCACACATTGTGCAATGTGCACAGCACATTGTATATTGACCCATTATGTGGGACCCTAGGCGTATCATTTTATGTTCTAAGGCATTGTGTGATATGGCTCACTTTAGTTTTGGTCCCAGGAGGGCTCCCGACCAAATGTCTTTTTTTGTAACATGCGTAGCGCATTGTGCAAAGCGCTACACACATTGCAATGCACTTCACCTCGTATGAGCAAAATATAATATGAGCCATATGTCAAATAAGCATCATTTGACATACTAGGACATTCTTATGAAGAAAAGTTCTCCGGATTTGGTCCGAAAAGTGGTCCCCACCAAACGTCTTTTTTTCTCCAAATAGTGCACATAGTGCCATGCACCATTCATGCATTTTCTACCTTGTATGGGTGAAATGTAATGCATTTTCATGTCAAATAAGCGTTATTTAACATAATAAGACATCGTGCTATGCGAAGCACGTTAGATTTGGTCTCGAAAGTGGGCCTCACCAAACATCTTATTTTGTAATATGTGTAGCGCATTGTGCAATGTGCTACGCATGTTGCATTTTTAGACAATGTGAATAGGCCCGTATGATCAAAATGTAATGCATGCCATATGTCATCGGAGATGCGGTGGACATTTTAAGGCATTTTACAGTTCGGGGTTTTGCCAAATTCGACCTCGAGTGGTGGGTCGCACTAATGGGCCCATAATGCTATATGCCTAGAATGTAGCATTTGGCATGCCATGCACTCTGCCTCGTGTAGGCATGAGCGGAATGTGTTCTGTATGCACGGAACACTCAGAATAGTTGATAGAGGTGATGGGCCCCACCAGTGCACTATTTTGGGCAAATAGTGCCAAGTGCCCAAAATGCAATGTTATGCATTCTAGGTGTCCTGTATGTGAAATAAGTATCTTTTGACATTACAGGGCATTATCAGCGTGTTTTATTTGCATGCACCCCACCAGGTGGGCCCTACCTGTGGGTCTCGCATGTGGGCCCCACTGAGACATGAGTCTCACTAAGCATTTTTCTTCCATTGAAGTGCCATGCAGCAGTGCTATGCATTCAATGTGTTTCGTATGCTTAGAATGCTCAGAGGAGGTTGACAAAGGCAGCGGGCCCCGCCAAGCATCGTGGTGGGCCCTGCTACCTGAAATGTACTTCGTACACTAGAGCATTCAGAGGGAGCTAGAGAGACCTATATGCACTATTGAGATCGATTTTGAGGATTGATACTGAGCTGAATCGATAAAAACCCGAGATCGCACAAGGGTGAAAAGTTAGGGTCAACAGTTTCCCCCCTGATCAGGACCATTTTGAGGTGACACTATCGTAAGTCATCAAAATGAGATCTGATCATATCGTGACTTTTCACAAGAAGTAAGAAAGGTACCTGACTGATGCTTGCATCAAGGCCCGACGTTCTTGCTGAGGCTTATGGAGTGCTCGCGTTGAGGCTTACAGAGTGCTCGCATTGAGGCTTTTCATCCAATTCTGTAACTGGAAGCCCAGTGCTCGGGCTAGATTATCAAAGCTAATCTACTGCTCATGCTGAGGCTTAGGAACCTAGTTTTGTCACTAGGGGCCCGGTGCTCGGGCTAAAGTGATCAATGCTGATCATAGGTCTTTTGCAAGACCGATGGCTATGCTACGAGGCTTGAAATCATCTACAATCAGCGTTCCTATGCCTACTACAAGGATTTGGAATCAAAGGCTTAATTATACGATCTCTGCCAGATCGAATGATCAATTGTAAGACCAGAGGTGACTGTCTGCTGGGTCAGTGCTTGCACCATCACATAAATGTCAAATATTTTCAAAATGGCATTTGGGATCCTTTATTGGGTCTTTGACATTTTCTGGTCGACGATTTTGACCAGTACAATCCCAATTCTATCACTAGGGCCCCGACGTTCAGGCAATCTAATCAAGGCTGACCGGTGGTCACTGCGAGACCAATAGCTTTCTTGCGAGATTCATCATCTGAAGTCGGTATTCAGGTGCCTATGGCTAAGGTTTTAAAGTCAAAGGCTTGACTCTATGATCTCTGCTGGATCGAGTGGTCAACTGTAGGACCGGAGGTGACCGTTTGCTGGGTTAGAGTGATCAATCGTCAGATATATTCCTGCACCATCAAATAAGTGTTGTCTATCTCCAAAGTCTGCATTTGGGATCCTCTGTCAGAATACAACACTATCTGGTCAATGGCTTGACCAGAAGTCAAAAGCTTGACTGGTTTTGATCGTCTGCTGGATCAATTTCCTGTCTTTGCTAGACATGGAAAAACAATTTGTAAGTGAAATTGTAATTGATATGGTTTAAAAAAATACCTGAATTTTTGAGTATCAGTCTGCTGCATTCTGACTAATTTTTTGGATTTTTCAAACATTGTGGGTCATGAAAATTAGGCTCGATAGAGCAAACGACCTCTAAAAATTTTGAAATTTTTACCAGAGGCCTAACTATTCATGTGCATTTTGATAGGGGGTGGTGCATTTTAGCAGAGTACCCTAGTGGTAGGTGCATGTTAGCATTTTCTGTAATATGTTGTGTACATTCTATAACATGTGGCGCACATTGCTTGGAAATTTTATATTCCAAGGCTTCCAACCAAAAATTCATTTGATTTCATTCCTCCAAACCCATTTTCTCTCAATTCCAAACACTCGAAACTTGAGATTTTACTGAAAAAGGCTGGATTTAGGATTTAATCAACACCTTAGGACCCCGAATCAGTCCTGAGTTATGCCTTAACCGAGCTTACAACACATGACACTTATTTCAGAGCCCGTTTTGGTGATGCAATTTCGGAGACTTTTGCCACAGACTCCCATCGATCCCAAGCCCCTACCGAGAAGGTGAGTTTTCTGTAACTCGACTCAATTTTTTGGTTTTTTTGATATTTCTAAAAGTTGATTTTAGGCTATTTTTCTTGCATTTTGGGTGATGTTTAACCCGAATTAAGTGCTAGGCTAGAGCTAGGCTTAAGTTGGTACGTGTTTTTTATGATGATTTTGCAAAAATCAAGTTTTTCAGAGTGGGTATGGTAATGTGTGGCACACATTGCCAAATGTATGGTGCACATTGTCCAATGTGTGGTGCACATTGGGTAATGTGTGGCACACATTGCAGTGAAAATGGCCAGAAACTCACACTTTGTGGTTGTTTTTTAAAAATTTTGACATCTTTTCAATTCATAGGCATGAATAAATTGATTTTGAGGCTAAGGAGAGGGATTTAAGACCTTTGTAATATTGTCTGTATTCTGTAGTTCAGTCTATAGCTAACTTGAATTATATGATTTGCAGAGGAAACATGTGGTTGTCGGTGTTATTGTATGCTCTAGAGCATCATGTGTATTTGTACTATACATTTTCATTAATAAAGGCATTATTCATTATATATTACAATGTTTTAAATGAACTTGTTTTACTTGGAGTATTAAACTATATATTGAAGTTCATGATATTGGAACAGTGCAGAAGAATCCATAAAGAGTTTATGGAATGAGATTCTTATTGTATGCAAATGTTCAATATCTAAATATCCCTGATTATAGTATTAATAAGAATAGACATTATTAGTATGGGAAGATCAGCACATATTACACTTCCTATTTAGGGATGATTCTCATTCATCATGACATGAGATGTCTAAAGTGAATATCTGGATGAGTAGTATAGTACTAGTTCATTGGAGACCTTGCCAGTGAGATTTCATATGGATAATTGATCTATGTCT
>CANYBF010381490.1:0-15263 GCA_948192965.1 Dalechampia spathulata
TGCTACGTGTGATGCTTGTCTATGATGTGCCTAGATGTGCTTGTCCTAAAATTATGACAATCATGTATAAAGGAGCTAACCTCATTTTTGTGCCTGTAGGTATAATTAATCGGCTGGCTTGTTGAAGGTAGTGTCCGAATACGAGCGCCACACGGGTCCTTAAGCATTGTCTCATATTCGACCCGTGACACCTATAAGAGGACTTAGAAAGCAACCCACCCATTCATTTCTTTTTTATCTCTTCATTCTTTAACCCTCACCATAACACTCTTCTCTCTTCTTCTCTTTAATTTCCCTCAACCGATTCTTACCCAACCATGCATGCATGTGTGATCTACCATGTGATTTAAGTTTAAGAAGACCTAACAAAGTAAGAAGAGGATGTTTGTTGAAGATCGATGGTTGTACAAAGGTAGGAAGCTTCTTACACGATTCTAATTGCTTCTTTATTCTTTGATTTATAATGGTTCAAACCTTTATTATGGAATATATTGAGTGTTTAGAGAAGAATTTACTTTAAGGTGAGTTTTTGATTGAATGAAGTGGTGTGAATCTTCTTGTGTATTTGGCCTTTAAAGAAAAATACGCTACCGAGGAATTTATTTTATTTACATGCTATATTGAGTTTTAGTAAAGTTGTTTTGTGAAGTGGAAAGGAACTTATGGCTATTGTGTGTATGTGTAATATGTATATGGTAATGCTTTGGATATATATGTATGAGTAAATTGAATATTGTATTCTATAAACATTCTATACATTTGAATTAATACATGAATTCATGTGATAGTTATCTAAGAATGCAAATGGATTGAGTTGTTATGGTATCTAAGAATGTAAATGGATAGAGTTGCTATAGTTAAGATAGATAGTATGTGGTAATACATGGTTTTGAGTATGCTTGTTACTTGAAGTAGTAGGTTGCAACATGTGTTATTTAATTTATACTTAGACCATGTTTTACTTGTTAAGGAGGTAGAATTAGGCTTGTGGTAACTTATTAGTTGAAGGCTCAAATGATTGAATTTTTAAGCATATGATGAGTATTTGGAAAGATTTTTAAACTTACTTTGTTATGGTTCTAAATTCATTCTGTTTTGAAACCATTTGCATACCCAAAAAGTACTCAGCAGGTAAGCGATTCCATTAGGGACAACAATGAAATGTAATGCAACAGCTTATTTGAATGCTTGATTTGCTTGCCTTAATGCGTGAGTTTGTAGGCGCATAATATATGGTTAAAAAGCTCTCTAAATATATTTTTCAATGGTTTAAAGATTGCTCTATGTGGAATTTAATTGCTAGACCAAAATGGATGAGGAAGGTAGACTGTTCCTATGGTGAATATGATATGCGATTGTGTAATATCTTAATTTATGCGTGTGATTTGAGTATCTTAATGAGTAATTTTATGAGCATGTAATACATTAAATTAAAGCTTACTAAACCTATTTTCTAATAATGCAAAGTTTATTTAATTTGGTATTTAAATGGTTTATTAAAAGATGAATGAAAAAGGGGTGTTTCTTAAAGGTTAAAAGAAAATATTTTCTAAATAAACTTCCCAATTAATTATTTTAATTAATTACCTTAATAAACAAACTAATATACGTATAATATATCATTAGGAAGCTTTTTAAGTCTACTTTACTTTGGTATTAAATTTATTTTAATTCAATGAAAATTTTCATTTAATAATAAAGGAAAACAATAAATTGGTTTTGGAATTTATTAAAAACTAGTTTTATATGAAATTGTAAAATAACATAGATATTATTTATTCAAATGAATGGATTTCTATACATGTGATATACCTTTCGAAAGCTTATTAAATCTAGTTTTCAATAATATAAAGATTATGTTATTTTGATATCGTATATTTCATATTTTAGTTCTTGTAACATAATGATTAATATGAATAATGATTTCATTTTGAGTACTATTATAAATTCCCTTAATTGATGTTATGTTATAGTATATGAATTAACTTGGTATACGTAAATGATTGTTATACAGTGATGTATATATATATATATAAACTGTAAAGTGATTACTAAAAGTGTGAGTTATGAATGATTAATGATTATAATCAATATTTTTTATTAAATACGAGCATTGTATTATGATTTAGGTGGTTCCGAAGATAGTCAACGTATACCATCAGGTAATTTAGATAAAGAGAAAGTGACTGCAGGTTTGTGCTAGTATTCCTCAATCATTAGATGATCTATAAAGGAACATTGGTTATAATATAATGCAATGTCATTAAATGATTATCCATAACATTATATTATATGCATGCATTATTTAATATTCATGAATGCATCATCATATCAGGCATAACATAACATATCATGGAGAAATAAGGAAGGAGGAAAATAAGCAAAAGTGAGGAAATGTTTAATGAAAGTGTACTGGGATATAAAATGGATTTCCATCAGAAATTGAATGAAAATAATATGGGTTCCTATTTATTGAACCATAAAAATGAAAGACCCAGTACGAAAATGTACACAATTGAAAAAGGGGCAAATGAAATGAAAATGGCAAGGGAATAGCAAAGGGAGGGTACAATTCATAAATTACATTCTCAAAGGCATATTTCATTACATTTAACATTTATTGATAGAGTAATATGTCAGAATGTTATAACTGTTATTATACTGTAAACAATTGTGCATGAATAATGATTATATAATAAAGTTCATAGGTAAACAACACAAAGTGGTTACATGGGATCTTTTATTACCGAATGGAATTAATGCTGAAACATTTTAATTATATTGAAATGATGATTCTATGATATTATGTGAATCCTATGTTATTTATGCTTATTTGTTTTACTAGCACCATTGAGTTTTATACTTAGCGTTTGTTAATTGATGAACATAAATACTAGTGGTATAAGAGAACATGGGATTTAGTAGTGTTAGCAGCAGGTCCCTAAGATAGTGATTTTGGGTAGAGGACTTGAACTCCAAGGCAGACTCATACTTCTCAATTTTCATGTAATTTACTCTTTTTATACTATTGGCAATAAAAATAGTTGTAATGTATATAAACTGATGTGTTTTATGTTTTATGATGTAAATATAATGATACCACCAGGGATGTCCCTAAACAAATGAAGTAATGTTTACTTAATTTTACTATTTAAATGTATGGAAGCAATAAATGCTTATCTTATGGTAAATCCCACTATACAAGTTAACAAAATATTTTTAGGTGGTGCACCGTTATGCATATTTTACATCATTTAAAAGAAAATTTTTTTATACTGCATTTAACAGGTTAATTATTCAAATCCCTTGTAGGGTGGTTATCAATTTTCTAAATTAGAAAGTTGGTAATCAAGCTACAGGAGCATGTTACATTGTTGTAGGTGTGACAACATCATATTTCAACTATATTAATTCATATAAGTAAATAAATAATTTCAATTATAATAGCTGGTGTCAATCCATATAAGTACAATAGCCTAACACACTTTATATGCCATTGTATAAAATTAATATCAAATATTGATATATAATAATAAGCAAGGTATTATGCTATGTATATATGTTAATCATTGATTTACTATATCATCCAACATCATTAAGTACTTGTCATATTCAAATTTCATGACTATCATAGAAATAATATATTGTATGTCAATGAATGCAAATATATATTGTATTCACTTATCTTATAGTAAGGATATGCTATATGTCAATGAATGCAAATATGTATTGCATTCCTCTTATCTTGTAGTAATGATACGTTATATGATAATGAATGCAAATATGAATTACGTTCCTCTGTTCTTTATCATTTGATCATTTTTTTTGTAATTTCATCATTTCTCTATGACTTTATCATTTCTTTATAGTCACATCAATCTCTATCTTTGATTATGCACAATCTATACTGAATATATTTTCAATATTTTATTTTTCATGTAAATCTATGTATTCTCTATCTCTATATCATTTCAATATATAGATATACTAGTGTCTCACTTATGCCTACTGAATATTTTTTCAATATTTTATTTTTCATGTAAATCTATATATTCTCTATCTCTATATCATTTCAATATATAGATATACTAGTGTCTCCCTTATGCCTTCCTTTTATAATATACAAATATACTAGCACCATCCTTATTTGTCCCTTTGTATATATATTTATATGTATATATAACTGTGCCTTCCTTATTTCTCCCTAATGCCATGTTAATGATAAATGATGGAAGACTTTATGATATGTATATTTATATGATGATGACATAGTTATAAATTGATAACATTTCCATATATTTCTAGATAATACATATCCGATATTAATAAATAATAATCAAATATTCATATTGATTCATAATAATATGCTTGTATCTTCAAGCCTTTGATGTACCTACGAATTTTACTTGTAGGTCAATTAATATTAGATACAAATATAATCTATATCATTTTCCAATGGTTCTAGATATATTCACGTACCATTAATAATTTTAGATGTGCAAGTAAATAATCACAATTCCATGTAAAAACATCAATTCTTACAATATATCAATAAACATGCTCATTAGGCATTTATAACTTGTCATAATATAAAATTGAATAACCTTTTAAGCAATCCTCATCTTTCCAAATAGGATAATTGATTAATAATAATAATAACATTAACTAATAATTTAATATAGGATTTTATATTTAGAAAAAGTATTCATTTACTTGTTAATGTCATTTAAATAATCAATAGTAAATAATCACTAATGTAGTACTCGTATCAACATTTAATAATTGAGTACATGTCTCAATAATCATAATTTCCAATAGTGAGCATCAACCCATAATGACATATTAATCTATTATGCTTTTTGAGCATTCATAATCTTTTATAGTTATATGTAACTAATCTGATGCATATTTTTTTATTTGTATCTCGATACAATCTCATTTTCAAACAAGATTTATCAAGTGAATAATAAAATAATATTAAATTGCTAATTATAAAATAATTTCTTTTAAACAAGCATTTCATTTAGTTGTGGATTTCATGTGTAATACTAGGAGTGATTAAGCACAAACTTATTTATCTTCAACTTAACTTTTTATCAGTGTAGAAGTAATATTGTTCTCTTTATAGCCATCTTAGTTGATATCATCCCAGCTTCATTATGAAGTGATGCCTATGTTTCATTCATGATCATATAACAGTTGATACGTCAAGCATTATCTAACAAATTCATGTAATTCCTAAATATGTTATACATGGGGGAGTACAACCTTAGGTGCTTATTTATTTTATCTTGTCCATTTTTCTTCTAATAATTGTAATTTAATCCTTATGGAACATAACAACACACATATTTTACATGTTTTATTTTAAAACACATTCATGCTGTATGTGCTTCATTAGTTCATAGTGAATTTCAAATCATTCAAATATAACCAAACATATAAAACAATCTAGAAAGATTGTATCTATTTAGTGATTCTATTCATAACATTATTAAATTACTATATACAATAAAATCCTGACTCAAATCAAACATTTCCTACAAAATCCTTAACACTTTTATTTTTAGTAATTGCTTGTATATTCGCACATTTAATGATGTGATAGAAGCTTGAATTTTTTAATTAGCCACACATGTAATTTAGAATCCCTTAATCTCAACTATCTAGTCTTGTATGTGATAATTTTAAATAACTATATCCGTGATTAATTTTAATATCATTTAACCATTTCCATCGAACATATTCTATTTAACCTTAACCATAATTAATGATACATTTGCTCCATTGATTATTATTCTATTGAACCTATCATATACATGGTTTAATTAAATAATTCATAGGTGTTTCTAGTTAATGAAGACTTTGGCACTTATTAGTACTATACTTTAATTTATGAATTACCCCACTCAACTCATTAGTTTATATGTCAAGCCAAATATATACATATATTATATCAACTCTCCTACACTTTAATTTGTATTACACATTTAAACATAAAAGGTATAAAATCATTTATCCACTTAATTAAGAAAATTTATTCAATTTCAAACTAATCTTTCATGTGATCCAATGATTGTAACTTGTACTCATATTTGTCAAACTTAATTCTATATTAGTTTCATTTATTTGCATTTCCAAGGTTTGAATTAATTTAGTTCAAGGAATTCTCATTTAAATACCTCACGTATAAGGTGGCACACCCTTACATAGGCATTAAATTTCAACTTTAATTACATTATGTGGCATCAATAATTAAACCAATGAAAGATCATTTTATAAGCCAATAGTTCACCTTATTAATGTACCTATTTGTTTTATATTTTTCATCTTATATGATATACACTTTTTACAACCTAATATCTTTGTTAATTAATGCAACCTAAAGGTAAATTACGCCTTAACTATAGTAGTATATTATAGCAATATTCCAAGTCCACAATAATTATTACTTCTCATGTAACATGCATAGATGCATATTACATAATTTCAATTTAGTTGTGCAACCAGTTCATGTATTTAGATGTGCAACCAATGTATGCATTCATAGATTTCCTTCTAAGTCAAATTCATGATTAGAGACTATCATTCGGTCCAATGATTCAAGCAAGAGGTGTGTTTTAACATTTTCAATTTTCCAAAGTATTTATCATAACACAATATATCTCTAGTTATGTTCTTTGTTTTGGTAATCAACATATACATCATGCATATTATAATTTTTATCAGCTTGAAAAGAGAGTTTAACTTATGACCTTAGAACGATCTATGAATCAATTATGCAATTCCTTTATAACTACCGTTCCTCATACTATAACATGGTGCCTAATGATGCATATTATTTACATAAATTTCTAGCTATTATATTTCTCTGATACGTACCTAATTCCCTTATCTAGTGAGTTCATGTCAACCATGTAAATAAGGAAATTATCTATTTAATTGCATCCATGAGAAAATAACACTATTTAGTCCATCATTCAACCAAAATATGTCATCTTTGACTTTAATTTTTTATATCATTTATTATTCATTAAGTATAAGTCTAAATGTGTTTATTGTTTTACAATTTGGATTAAATGTTGTCTCTCATTTTAACAATAACCTATGATAAACAAAATATCCATTATATTAATCTTTGACTAATATGCATAGTGTTGGTTTATGAAAATGTGTTTAGCAGTGGAAGATATAATTTAAAACTTTTTAAAAACCACATTTTACAATGGATCTAACAATTCTATACATAGAAAACATCACATACAGAGAAGATTATATAGAGAGAGATTGAAAAACTTACTTATAAGCTTATCTCCTTCTTTCTTATCCTTTTGAAAAGTTATAAGAAACTTTTTAATCTCCAAGGATAGAGGATCTCCAACCTATCCATACAAGTTAAGAAAATGATCAGTAATCAAATTACTAGTTTTGTTTAGGGACTAGTTGTGAGCGCCCGGGTTTCTGCCAGAGCCCAGAGCGAGGTTTGCAATGCTCACGGACTGAGGACAGCACTTGGAGTGAAAGCGTAGTCTTCCTAAGGGGTTCCCTTAGGGAATGATATGGATTCAAAAGAATCGTAAGGGATTCACCACCGGATGGTTCCGGATTGGTCCAACCGACCCATAGAATGAGTGCTAGTTAAACCCTTAAGATATTGGGTTTAGGTGATGGAGATCTATTCTATGAGTTTCCAAGATTGATTTTACCATTATAGTTAGGATTAATTGTCATAAGAATGCAAGCATACGAGCATATATGTAAACACACAATGTGACATGTGATTTGGCGTTGCAAGGTTGCACGTAGAATGTCATATAATGCTATATGGCATTTAGATGGCATGGCATGTGAAATAGCAATAAAATAACATGGCATATGCATGACATGTGAGCATGTATGACATATCATATGCATGATATGGCAACCTAGTATGATATGTAAGCACATAATCATGGCAAATAGCGTATAACATTATGCATTAACATTTTGAATTGTATTAGCATTGAGCGTATGCATGGTGTACGAAGTGAAATGAGTGGAATAGCGTATGCATGACATGTGATATAATGTATGGCATGGTATATGCATGTCATGTGAGGGTGTATGACATATCATATGCATGATATATGAATATGATGTATGATATGGCATATGCATGACATGGCATAATGGATGACATACCATATGCATGGCATGTGAAGTGATACATGGCATATCATCTGCATGATATATGGGGTGATATATGGCATGGCATATGCATGACATGGCATAGTGGATGACATACCGTATGCGTGGCATGTGAAATGATGTATGACATGGTATATGCATGTCATGTGAGGGTGTATGACATATTATATGCATGATATGTGAATATGATGTATGACATGACATATGCATGACATGGCATAGTGGATGACATACCATATGCATGGCATGTGAAATGATGTATGGCATGGCATATGGATGACATGGCATAGCATATGACATATCATATGCATGGCATGTGAAATGATGTATGACATGGCATATGCATGATATGGCATAGTGGATGCATATGTGAATATGTATTCAACATGGTATATGGTATGACATACGACATGTCATGGTATATAGGATAGCGTGGCAAGTTACGCATATTGCATTGTATATTGGTGTATTTGGATTGTATTGGCATACGATATAATATATGTTATGGCATGACATAAAAGTGTATGATGTGTCATGTGACATGGCATGTGACATGATGACATATATTTAGCAAATATAAATCCATCCATAAATAAAAATACCAAAAGGCCGGTGAAAGGGATCGAGGAGAATGGGGGATACACGTGGGATTTAATGTTAAATCCTAAAATGGGGAATAATGATATTCTATTACAAAGGATCTTCATCTGTACAAAAATTGAAGACATTTAGTAATGCCTCAACCTCCTCGAGAAATTTCCACCTTGGGTAGCACGAGTGAAAATGCAAATAAACAAGCAAGATCATTAATAGCAAACAAAATTTAGGACTTGATTGACTAATTCTATGATATATTAAAGCATAAATCAAGAGCTGAAGTCCGATGGATGTAAGATGACATGACATAATAGCATATGACATGATGATGTGGCATGTAACATGGTAACATGGCATAGTAGCGTATGACATGTGACATGGCATGATGACATGGTATAAATAGCATATGACATGTGACATGACATATTAGCATATGATGTGGATGATGGCATGGTATAAAAATATTCAGAAATTACTATTTATAAGTTACTATTCATATATTACTATTCATCATGATATTTGGCATGATGACATGGCATAGTGGTATATGACATGTGACGTAACATATTAGCATATGACATGGCATAAATGGCGTATGACATGTGACGTGACATATTAGCATATGACGTGGCATGATGACATGGCATAAATGACATATGATATGGCATAGTAAAAAGCTAAACATAGCAGTAAAGCTAAATAAAACAATAAGCTAAACATGGCAGTAAAGCTAAACATGGCAGAAAAGCTTAAATAAGTTAAAAAGCTGAAGGAATAAATGACTTATCGAGGCTAGAAGTTGCTCCCCTCAAATTCCCAAAAGCTTAGGATTTTAGTAAAAATTTAATTCTTCGCTAAATTTAATTAAAATTTTACTTAAGTTATTTTAATCCTATGTCTTAGAAATAAAATTTTTATCATATGTATGATATCTTGTGTATCATTTTTATGATATGTTTTGTGTGTTGGAAGAGGAAGGCTTGGCCTTGTATTTATAGTAGCCTTAGGAGGAGTGGCACCCTTAGGCTTAGCAATGTAGGATAAAGTCCTAAAACTAGGTGAGCAGCCATTTTGCATGAGCCAAATAGAGGGCAAAACATGTGCCCAAATGGCAAATGAATATACAAAATTCATGTTTGCAACTTCCTCTTGGGAATGAAAACTTGAATCAAGCCATTCCCATACCGGAACAAGTCACAATATGTGCCCAAAGTGGACACCTTAGCTAGCCTGTGCAGGCTGTTCTGGAAATCTATGATGAGCAGCCATTTTGGACGGACCAAACGGGGGGTAAAGGTGTGCCCAAATGGCAAATGAATATGCAAAATTCATGTCTGTAACTTACTCTTGGAACTGGAAACTTGAATCAAGCCATTTTGATACTGAAACATGTTGTAATACGTGCTTGAAGTGGGTACCCCAGCCAGCCTGTGCAGGCTGTCCTAGAAATCTGTGATGAGCTGCCATTTTGGACGGACCAAACGGGGGGCAAATGGTATGCCCAATGGTAAATGAATATGCAAAATTCATGTATGCAACTTAATCTTAGGAATGGAAACTTGTATCAAGCTATTTCGATATGGAAACAAGTCACAATACATGCCCGAAGTAGGCACCTTAGCCAGCCTGTGCAGGCTGTCCCAGAAATTTGTGATGAATATCCATTTTGGATAGACCAAACGGGGGGCAAACGGTGTGCCCAAATGGCAAATGAATATGCAAAATTCATGTCTGCAACTTACTCTTGGGAATGGAAACTTGAATCAAGCCATTCTAATACCGAAACAAGTCGCAATACGTGCTCCAAGTGGGCTTCTCAGCCAGCCTGTGCAGGCTGTCCCAGAAATCTATGATGAGCAGCCATTTTGGATCGACCAAACGAGGGGCAAAAGGTGTGCCCAAATGGTAAATGAATATGCAACATTCATGTCTACAACTTATTCTTGGGAATGAAAACTTGTATCAAGCCATTCCGACATGGGAACAAGTCATAATACGTGCCCGAAGTGGGCACCTTAGCCAGCCTTATTTTTCTATATGCTACGTGCACAGTGTAATACACCCTATTCATGTATTTCACTTCATATGCTTAAAATTTAATGCATGTCACATGTCAACTGAGATGAAATCAACATTCTAAGTCACTTTACAGTTTTGATTTTTCCCAAATTCGGCCCCGAATGATGAGTTCCACTAATAGGCCCATTTCATGCCCACAATGCTATATGGCCCAAAATGTGGCATTTAGCGTGCCAAGTGTTATGCCTCACGTAGGCAATATGTAGAATGTATTCTATGCATATAGAACACTCAGAGTGGGTTGACAGAGGTGGTGGCCCCACCAGTGCCTTCGGTGGGCCCCACCAATGCCTTCGGTGGGCCCCACAGTGCAATGGGCCCAAAATGTGGCATTTGGCATGCCAAGTGTTATGCCTCATGCAGGCATCAGTGACACTATGTTATGTGTGCACAGAACATGTAGAATGGCCTGATAGGGGTAGCGGGTCCCACCAGTGCCCCTAGTGGGCCCTATAGTGCGGTGTGCCCGAAATGTGGCATATGGCATGACATATGCTCTACCTTGCATAGGCAACATGTTAGGTACTCTGTATGCACAGAGTACTCAAAATAAGCTAATGAGGGTGATGGGCCCCGCAGGTAGGCCCCACGAACACATGGGCACTGCTGAGCCATTTTTCTTAGCAGATAATGTTACGTGCTCTACTTCATATAAGCAAGATGAAATGTGTTATGTATGCACAGAATGCTCAGAAAAGGCTAATAAGGTTAGCGGGCCTTGCCAGACGTCATGGTGGGGCCCACCAACTATGATGTACTCTGTGCCCCAGAATACTTAGTGGGAAGCCATAGAGGCATATGCGCATAATTGGGGTCGATATCGGGGATTAATACCGAGCTGAATCAATAGAAATCCAAAATTGCATGAGGGTGAAAAGTTAGGGTCAACAGTTTGCCCCCTGATTAGGATCTTTTTGAGCCGACATAATTACAAGTCATCAAAATGAGATCTGATCATAACATGACTTTTCACAAGAAGTAAGGAAGGCACCTGACCGATGCTCATGTCGAGGCCTAATGCTCATGCTGAGGCTTGTGGGGATACTCATATTGAGGCTTGAATCCTAATCCTGTCATTGGGAGCCCAGTGCTCAGGTTAAAATGATCAATGTTGATTCGAGGTCCTCGGTGGGACTGATGGCTACGCTGCGAGGCTTGAAATTATCTGAAGTCAATGTTCAGGTACTTACTGCTAGGCTTTAGGAATCAAGGGCTTGATTCTATGATCACTGATGGATCGAGTGGTCAACTGCAGGACTTAGATGACCATCTGTAGGGTCAATGCTTGCGCCATCATATAAATGTTAGATATCTCCAAAACAGCATTTGTGATCCTTTGCTATGTCTCTGACATTTTTTTGGTCTATGGTTTTGACCAGTAAAAATCCCAGCTCTATCACTAGGGGCCCGGCGTTCAGGCTATTCCGATCAGGGCTGACCGGTGGTCACTGTGAGATCGATGGCTTCTTTGCGAGTAAATCATTTGAAGTTGGCATTCAGATGCCTATGCTTAGGATTTTGAATTCAAAGACTTGACTCTGTGATCTCTGCTGGATCGGGTGGTTCAGCTGCGGAACCATAGGTGAGCGTTTGCTGGGTCGGGCTGATCAACCATCAGATCATATTCTCATGCCTTCAAATAAGTGTCGTTCATCTCTAAAATCTACCTTTGGGACCCTCTGTCGGAATGCAACACTGTCTGGTCAATGGCTTGACCAGAAGTGAAAGGTTTGACTATTTTTTATTGTCTGCTGGATAAATTTCCTAACTTTGACAGATATGGGAAAATAATTTATCAGTGAAATTGGTATTTAAATGGTCCAGGAAAAAAAACCTGAATTTTAGGGTATCAGTCTGCTGCATTCTGACCAATTTTTTGGATTTTTCAGACACTGCGGGTCGTGAAAATTGGGCTCAACGAAGCGAACGACCTTTAAAAATTCTAAAATTTTTACTAGAGGCCTAACTTTTTATGTGCATCTAAGTGGGACCTGGGCATATATTAGCAGGCACTCCCACAAGGTAGCGTATGTTAGAAAAATTTGCTACATGTGGAGCACGTCCCCCTATATGTTGCGCATCTGCGGTGAGTACCTATTATAAATGCGAGTGCATGGAAATGCATGGATGCATGACTTATATGCCTACATGTTTGTGTTTGCAGCTGAGCAGATAGTTGGAGAAAGAGGAGCATGATCGCTATGCTCGGATGACAGAGGAGATAGACCAGAAGATTGTGCGACTGACGGCGTGTCTGGAGCACTAAAATATTAAGGTTCCGGACAGCCCCAGCCTTGATGAAGACCACTCTGGCAAAGATGATGCATAGAGAAGACATGACATCAAATTACCATATGCAAGATGTCAGAACTCTATAGTTTTTGTATTAAAATAAGATGGTGTGTTACAATCTGGCAATGATGCCTATTACGCTAGGGTTGTTACATACCAACTGTGAAAAATAGACAAAGGCTTGTACTGTGTATCTTTTGGATTTATTAATGGAATCCAAAGCTCCTTGCTGCTATAAATACACCATGTTTTATGTTTATTGCCAAAACATAACTCATTTTCTCTTCTTTGCAGAAGTTACAATGACTCAGCAATCACAGTCTGCTTTTTGCGCTCTCTCTCACCGCTGGGGCAACGACGAGTGGATTCGATTAGGTGAGATCAAAGTTCAGTACCTGAGAACCTTTCAGAAATTCATGATCAATAATGCTTTCCTATATGCTGCTATTTAATTCTGGGATCCGGAGGTTCATGTATTCTAGTTCAGCCATGTAGAATTGTGTCCCATGTACGAGGAGTTTTCTACCATCCTTGGAGTTTCCTGTAGCATGATGATGATGCTGATAGTGCCGGTGTCTATTGGAGATGCATTCTCGTATCTAATAAGGGTTTTTGATGTTAGCCCAATAGAGGTGAGGCCACTCTTGACTGCAGATGGCTCTGTAGATCTCGTCGCTATTTTTTGGCTATGCGGCTAGAAATCAATGGAAGACCCCTTATGGCTGAGGGTAGTTGGATTCGGATTGTTGGCACAATTCCTATTCGTCGATCCATCCGGTCATAAGGATTTGTTTATCGGGCCTGTGGTAGACCATATGGTGAAGGGTCGAACCCTTTTTCCCATAATTATAGCAGAGACGATTGTTGGTCTGGACAGAGTGAAATGAGGGTAGTCTGAGCACTTCAATGGTAGCTTGCTCCTATTGCAGGTAAGAATTCTAAGCCACCTTTGTAGGTTTTCAACTTAGAAAAGTATGATTTTGCCTTAATTTTTGCATGAGTTACCTTTTACGAGGTTTTCAGCTCATGGGGCTGCTGATTTTGCTTAAGACCCTAACTTTTGCCTGCACTGCCCCTTTGGGTTTTCAGCTCAGTGGGTTGCTCTTATTTTTGCCTAAGCAGCCTTTTGCAAGGTTTTCAACTCAGCAAGCTTTTATTTTTATTTTGTTTTGTAACAGATCTGACTTCAAGAGAAGCTTGGGATCCTAGCACCACCAGCAGGGGACCCACAAAGATACCTCCCTCATAGCCATATGCGAAGAGGTTATGCCTTCAGCGAGGTGAAGACGATGACATTCAAAAGCTGGACTGAGTGGATGGGGACCCGATTTGAGAGCGAGATCAGGTGGAGCTGTCCCTGGTGGCACATACAACATGTGACTGTGATGATCTATATTGATTATATCCCACTGTCGGGATTCAAGCGTTGCATGCACTACAATCCTGCTAGGATCTGTCGTCAATATGGCCATCAGCAGACTATACCTCGATTGATAGAGTTCAAGGGAGGAAGGATAGTGCCTCGCTTTGTAGAGCATGTAGAGAGGACTTGGCCTCGTCGTTGGATAACACTGGTGGAGATTCCTAGAGCTGGATCTGCCACAAATGATGAGTACAAGCTATGGGTGCTACGCCACACTTGAGTCCTGTACTACGAGACATTATTAGGTAATAATGTATAATAAAGAATGATAGCGCTTTGTGTTTGAGATTTGTATAACTTATGGCTAAGTTTATGAACTGAAGCAGGGATTTAAGGGGTTAATAAAAATACAATTGCAGTCAGAATTAAATCCCTTAGTCTCTATGGACTTAGTATATAGTAAGAAGGGTATCAAACTCGGGGAGCTAGGTATCATTACAATATCCAATTATAAGGTTCATTGATTTCCAATATCTTTATGTCACGAATTGAATAGATAAGGATTATGATGATAAAAGTAAGTATTGATTCTTAAAGATACTATTAGTCAAATCAAATATGAATAATGTTAGAACAAACCAATATAGAAATGACATTTTCATTTGTACTATATAGTATTCTCATGCCTATATAATGTATATTCACATTATTTTCCATAAAACTCTCATTTTACAGATGCAAATAT
>CANYBF010381504.1:0-18636 GCA_948192965.1 Dalechampia spathulata
ATCCTACTATAGGTCTCGAGACTCATCTCCCTTCTCGGGAGGTCATATATCTAATGATTCTTGAAGGAATTCCATCATCATATATTGACCCAGTATGCCCAGAGCTGAGCTCTGCCCTCATTTCTCATTTTCTTTTCTCTCTTTCCTCATTCATTATTCATCTCCATGCATGTCAGCATGTCATTACAATCAATTCATCTCATACGTGAAAGCTTGGACAATTCATCATATCATCAAGCAAAGAAGCATCAATCCAAGCATCCGAATAGCAATCATCCATAAATCACATCAAATGATATTATAAAGATTACAACCATGTGCCTCGACTTAATTTAAGTCTCTTGGCAACAACAATAAGCCACAAGATGGCAAAAACACAAAGCTAGCACTAACCTGACAATCAAGCTACATCTAGCGTAAGCCGGTGATCCTATCTTAATGAGTCTCTAGCTTCTATTCCTCATTCTCGTACGTTCAGGAGGCTTAGATACGCTAGGTGGAATATTTGATAGGGTTTAGGAAGGGTTTTGGCTGAAGAAAAGGGAAAGAAATTAAGGAAAACCGTTCTGTCTTAACCCTTAAAAAGTCAAATTAACGTTGCATACGGCCGTACGGATATTGGTACGCCCGTACCGACTTAAAACTTCTGATGCACATAATTTCTACGAGCAACGGTACGCCCGTATCCCATTTGGTACGCCCGTACGTACTCGATTTTATTGACAAACCTAAATTCCTGTGAGTTGACGTCCGGCCGTACCACCATTTGGTACGCCCGTACGCCCTCCAAGACCTAAAATCCCTGTAGTCCCCTATCTCGTACGACCGTACGATCCTTCCGTACGCCCGTACCACTTCCTAAACTCCCATAAAATGCCTTTTGGTAAGCCTAAACTCCTCCGTAACTATCACAAACTCCCTCGCTAACCCCTAACCACACTTCCAAAGCATACCAAATCAGATCTATACACCGTCCCTCATCCAACCGAGAAGACACGCTCCTCAATGAGGCAACGACACACAACCAAGCCAATAGATACATACATAGCAATTTCTCACCAACACATATACTCACAAGCACAAAACCATCATTATACATTCATACACATCACATATACATAAGGCAATCCTACCATTCATCTACACATACATGCATATCAATGCATAACTCCTAAGGTCTCTAATGCGGGTGTAACAAAACCAATGTATAGCATAAGAGATTTGGTCATACCAATCTTAAACCACTTAAATCACTTCAATTAAAGAATATGGTTATCAATTTACCATCCATAGTTGAAAGTTCCAACATATGTGAAGCTTGCTAATTAAGAAAACTCAACTAAATATCATTCCCTATTGATCAAGCATGGATAACTTATATGAAACTTGAATTAATTCATATTGATGTATATGGTCCTATGAGTGTCTCCTCTTATAATGATAGTAAGTATTTTTCAGTATTTTCTTAAATTTTAAGACAATGAAGAAGAACTAATCTGGCTCTTTGATAAATATTGAGGTATGATAATAGGACTAAATTTACTTCAAATTAGTTTTAGTAATATCTAAAGGAAGCTAGCAATCATCATCAACTAATAGTACCTTACATACCTCAGAAAAATGGTATGAATGAACAAAAAAATTGATATATGATAAAGATTGGAAAATGTATTTTATTTGAGAAAAATTTACTAAAACTCCTTTAGGAAGAAGTAGTAAACACTTATATACACCTTTAAAATTTCATTTCAACTACAACCATTAATGGGAAGAATTGTTTTGAAAGTTGGTTTAAGTTTAAACCACCAATAGCTCATCTCAAGGTATTGGGTTGTATTTGTTATTCTTTTATTATGGAAATAAAGAGAGGTAAATTAGATGAACAATCTAAGAAAAAGGATCATTATTGGTTATAATAATAAGTCTAAAGCATATAAAATCTTAAATCTAATCACCAAGAAAGCATATATTAGTAGAAATGTCAAATTGGATGAGAATGATAATTGGGATTAGAGCAAAATGAAGCCATGAAATTATGAATTGATCATTAATTCAAGTAAATCATAGTAGGAACATGAGTTTTCAACTACTAATGATGATGACTATGATGAAAATGGTTATACAATTAAAGAAACCATGTTCGTTGAAAAAATTTATAGTACATATTATGTTAACTCGCTTGAACTTACTCAGGTGGATGAAGCATTAAAAATTCATGAGTAGAGAGGTGTAATGGAGTAGGATTTGAGGATGATTATGAAAAATGACACTTGGATTTTAGTTCCTAGACTAAAAGATAAAAATATGATAGGAACTAAGTGGGTTTTCAAACCAAAACTGAATTCTGATGACTTCATCAATAAAAACAAAGCAAGATTTATTGTTAAGAGTTATCCTAACATCAATGGCTTGGTTTTGTTGAAACTTTTACACCTGTTGCATGTTTTGATATTATTAAGTCAATTCTTACTTTACCAGCTAATGAAGGATGGGAAGTTTTTTAGCTTAATGTAAAATCAGTTTTTTAGAATGGCACCTTAATGAAAGAAGTGCACATTGAGCAGCGTAAAGGATTTAATAATGGTAGCAATAATGTATGTTTATTAAAGAAGGCATTTTATGGTTTAAAGTAGGTATTAAGAGCCTAGTTTGTAAAGATCAATGATTATCTATTGAATCTAGGATCTAAATACGGTCCAAATGATGCAACGCTTTATGTAAAATGTTAAGGACATGATATGCGTATTATTTCATTGTATATTGATGATCCACTAGTAAAAGGCTACAATGTGAAATTGATACAAGAATTCAGGCTAAAGATGTAACACGTATTTGAAATGAATGATGTTGAAGTGGTGTATTATTTTCTTAGTTTAGAGATTATTCAAATTACAAGTGGTATTTTGCTTTCACAAAAGAAATATGCATGAGAGTTACTGAAAAGTTTAATCTGAGTAGATGCAAATTTGTTAGCATATATACTGTTGATGGAATTAAACTGTAAAAGGATGATAGTAGCCAATTTATTGATGCTTCAACTTATAAAAGCACGATTAGTTTCTTACTTTATGTATCGGTGATTAGAATAAACTTTATGTTTGCCACCAGTTTGTTATCAAGGTTCATGAACATACCAAATGAAAGATATGCTATAACTGCTAAATGTGTTATGAGACATGTGTAAGGGACTATTGAATTTGGTCTATTTTATAAAAAAGGCTTAATTGTGAAGTTGATAGGCTTATTTGATAGTGACTATATTGGGTAATAAGAGGAAAGAGCATAATTGGTTTTTATTTTTTAATTAGTTATGTGATCATATGTTGGAGAAGTAGAAAGCAAGGTTTCATTGCCTAATCAACTACTAAGGCAAAATACTTTGTTGCATTTATTATTGTAAATCAAACAATTTGATTATGAAAGATTTAATTGATTTAAAATTCAATAAAAAAATCTAACCAAAGTACTTTATGATAATAAATTAGTTATTGCCATGGTAAAGAATATAATTGTCCATGGTAAAACCAAGCATATAATTATTAAGTATCATGCCATTTATAAGGCAAAGAAAGATAATGAAGTTCAATTTACTCACTATAATTTAGAAGAGTAAACAACTAATATTTTGATTAAAGTATTGAAGAAACTGAGGTTTGAATTCCTCAAGTCTCATCTTGGTGTATGTTTAAACACTTACATCAAGGAGGAGTGTTAAAGTTTATAGTTGCTAAAATGATGCATGTGTTACTATTGTTTTTTTATTAAGATATTTTGTAATGATTATAATCTTTCATAACTTATCAGTTTAGTTGTAAAAATAGAAAGATGGTTATTTTGTGTAAAAGTTTGAATGACAAAATTTCTAAAATTATGAGAGTTTGGTAAACAAACTTTGATTTAGTTAATATATAAATGTGTTATTTTTGTTATAAGAAAGTATGACCTTCCTTTACATTTTTCTACAACTGCTTCGATATCTTCTCTTAAATTTCTTTTATTCTATGTTCATAAGCTTTAAAATCATGCTATCCAACAAATAATTCACCTTTTGGCATAATTAATTATTGAATATATGAAATTAAGTGAGCTCAACTTTAATCACGCTCATTAAGCACCATGTTATAAAATCTCCAACAAATATCAATAATAAATATGAAATTATCATTAATTTATAAAAGTCCAAACTAATGCATGACCAAATATCCAATCCTTACTATTCTTATTCATAATCCATAAATACAAAATACTTTAAAGGTATTGAAAATACAATTACAATCAATATTGAGAAAGAAAAATAACAATAAAACCTGTAGTATCTTAATTGGTAACCCATAATATCTTGATTGTTCCTTCCTCCTTTATTTATTAACCATCAATCTTCAAAAACCTTCAATTTTCTTGAAGCTTCATAAATTAATGAATAAAAATAGGGGAAATTATTAGGGAAAATCCCTAAGTAAATCCTAATTAATTCAAAATAATAAAAGAAGAAGAACGAATAAAAAAAGAGGAGAATGTAGATGAGAAATGGTTTAATGAATAAATGATGAACAAGCTAAAAACTTAAAAAAGTAACATATATAAATGATGAGAAATCCTAAAATGAAGCATTAAATCATGATCCTTCATTTATAGATATAATGGTTATCATTTAACTTTCAAAAGTATGCAAAATTTATGCAAAAGCTCCTATGAGTCATGGGAAAGTCACATGAGTTAGGGCGAGTACTAAAAATGCTGAAAAGAGAAAAGTGAGAGCTCAATGACTTGTAGAACTTTATCATAACTCATAGGATGCTCTGAAACAAAATAAACAAACTTATTTTCATCATATATCATGCTATATAACTCTAATTTGAATAATTATTGATTCTAAGCTAAATTTTTCATTTAATAAATGAAAAATGATGGCATATTATAAATAGTTTGACACTTTTAAATAAATGAAGCCTTTAACTTTATAAACTAATGCATATGATTTATGATTATATGTCACATCCACTAAGTATTCATACTTAATCATAATTAAGAAAATATTATTTGCTATTCTTAAATTAATTCTTATGTGACTCATATAAGTGAACTAAAAGCTTAATTTATAGATCAATAAAACTAATATAAATGTTATGCAATGATTGTAATTAAAAATAAAATTGTTATATTAAAAGTGTAATTATAAATTATAAATGAATAATGTTTTCAATAAGAGGTATGCAATTAAGTGATTTGTCTTACTCATTATATATATATACATTGTGATTTTCAATCCTTGACTCACATTATGTGTATGCTATATGTGGATAAGTTAGGGAATTTAATTGCTACCTTAATAAATGAGCATACATTAAGGATAACAAGATATGAATTGATGAAGATTATTGAGTAAATTAAAATTTAATAAGTTGAGAGAGGAATTTGAAGTAAATTAGAGTTGCTATCTCAAACTTATCATAAATATTAATGTATTTATATAACGTATCTTATATTACCATATATTATTTTTAGTAAGTAGATATAATTAATAGTAATCTAGTCTTAACCTTTTTAGATAGCTTTGGTTAAGGAGACTGATCTCCAAAAATAGATTTGTAAACCTATATATGTTGGTTTCTTCTTGACTGAATAAATATAGATTTTTGCCCATCTTTGAACTTATTTTTGGCATGGTATCAAAGCCATGGTTGGAGAAGGAAGGAGTGATGAAGTGAAATAAAGGAAGATGATTTTATTGTATAATATTACATCAAGCGATAATTCTAGAAGCTTGATAACATAAATTCAATTGTAGGGTGAAAATTATGATGAATGGGCTTGTTCTCTACAAACTGCTTTGAGAATGAGAAAGAAATTTGGGTTCATAGATGGAACGATCCAGCGGCTTGATGAGAAGTCATCAGATCTTAAAGATTGGTGGACTAATAATTCTTTGTTAGTCTCATGGATTATGAATACAATCAAACCTTCATTGTGTTTAACTATTTCACACATAGAGGTGGTATAGGATCTTTGGGAAGACATATAAGAATGTTTCTCTATAACCAATGGACCATGCATATAACAACTGAAAGCTAAACTTGCTGAGTACAAATAAAAGGGCTTGAGCATCACTGCCTACTCTGGCAAGTTAAAGAAGTTGTGGGAAGACTTGGCTAATTATGAATAGATGCCAGTGTACAAGTGTGGGTTATGCAAGTGCAAACTTGAGTCTACATTAGAAAAGAATCGTGAAGAGGAAAAAGTTCATTAATTTCTCATGGGTCTCGATGAAGTTCTTTATGGAATGGTGAGATCTAATATACTTGCCCAGGATCCGATGTTGAGTTTGAATAAGTTTTATTCAATCTTGGTGTAAGAACAGCGTGTGAGAACTATTAGTCACAGGAAGGAGGAACACGATGCAGTAATGAGTTTTGTTGTACAAGCTAGATTAAAATCCTGAGGTTGAGGTGAATGAAAAGGCAAGGAAATAATTTACAACAACTTTAATTATAAAGGGCATGAATCTGATAGTTGCTTCGAGCTGATTAGGTATCCTGAATAGTGAGGAGATCATCCTCGAGGAACAGGTAGAGGAAATGGATGAAACAAGGGAGGGCAGTAATTTATTAATTTTGGAAGTAGAGGGCACAGAGGAGTAGTCAAGGCAGATGTAGTTCAAGCCTCAACCATGGGAGCAATGGGGAATAATGTAGTCTCTGAATTTAACAAAACTGCTATCACTGGACTTAGTAATGAGTAGTGGGAAACATTGAGAACCCTTTTAAGTACTGTAAAGATGAATGAAAAATTTACTAGTTAGTGTTCTTCTATAAAATGGATAATTGACTCAGGTGCTTCTCATCATATGACAGGTTGTCTAGAATGTTTGATTAATGTTTAAGATGTGGTAGAATGTCCTATGGGGCTTTCAAATTGAAAGCAAACGGCTACCTCAAAGGAAGGAAAAATGATGTTCGGCAGTAAATTGACATTGAATCATGTTCTTTATGTATCGAGTTTGATGTGTAATCTGATTTCATTATCACAGTTGCTTAATGAATCAAATTGTATGGCATAATTCACTAATAAATTTTATATTATACAGGACCGTACTTCAAGGATATTGATTAGTGCAGGTGAGTAATGGGAGGAGCTCTACTTCTTTTGTACAATGGTGACTACAACAGCTATGAAAATAAGTGGCGAGAGCTCCTTTGATATGTTGCATAAGTGGTTGGGACATCCATCATCTAAGGTTGTAGAGTTGATCCTTAATATTGGTTCTGATAGGAATAGTAATTTATGGAATAAAGCATGTGAAGTTTGTCTTAGAGCTAAACAATCTAGAGATAGTTTCCTTATTAGTAGTGCTAAGTCTTCAAAAATATTTTGGTTGATTCATTGTGATTTATAGGGGCCATATCAAACTCCATCATTTTGTGATGCTAGATATTTTTTTTGACTATTGTTGATGATTTTTCAAGAGCAACATGGATTTATTTTTTAATTGATAAAAAGGAGGTGTCAATGAATTTGTGTAATTTTTTTGCTTTGGTGGAGCATCAATTTAACAAGCAAGTGAAAGTTGTTCGTAGTGGTAATGGTATGGAGTTTATATGCATGAGTAATTATTTTCTTGAACATGGCATTATGCATGAAACATCTTATACCAGAACTTTATAACAAAATGGATGGGTAGAATGCAAGCATAGGTATATACTTAATGTATCTCGAGCATTACGCTTTCAAGCTAATTTTCTTATAGACTTCTAATGGGAATGTATTTTGATTGCTGGATATTTGATTAATCGAACACCCTCATCTATTTTACATGGTAAAACCTTATATGAAATTTTGCATGGTAAACCACCTTTGCTCAAACACTTGTATGCTTTTGGATGCTTGTGTTTTATGCATAATCAGAATCATCGAGGAGACAAGTTTAATAGTTGGAGTCGAAAATGTATTTTTATTGGTTATCCTTATGGTAAAAAGGGTTGGAGAGTGTATGATCTAGAGTTTTTGGCATTTTCTTGGTTTCAAGGATGTAGTGTTTTATGAGCATGAGTTTCCTTACTTGACCAACACCAATGATGGTTCTCACCATATAAAGGATCAGAGTAGTAGGGATGAGGATGATGATGTGGCTATCATGAGATAAATTCATGTGTCTCAAGATGATCATGTAAGTTGTGATAATAATAATGTTGATGCAGTTACAAAAACTAGAGGTTATGAGAATAATTAAGTAAGGGGGTATAACGGATATCATGAGTGATAAACCTCTTGGTCATGGTTTGCAAAATAAAGTACCATAAACTCATTTACAAGATTTTATGATAAATACAGTTTGTAAATTGAGCCCATCTATGTGTTCATCTGCTCAATCATACTCCTCAAGTATGCCTTATTCTATAGCCTACTATGTGAATTGTAATAATTTCTTTGCTTGACATTGGTAATTTTTAGTAGCTATTACAACAAGCACTCAACCTTAAACCTTTGCTGAGGCAATGAAAGATAATATATGGAAGACTACAATGTACCAGGAAATACAGGCTTTGGAAAACAATGGCACTTGGACCTTAGAAACACTTCCTCCAGGGAAAAAGACCATCAACTGCAAGTGGGTTTATAAAATTAAGTACCATATTGATGGTTGAATTGAGAGGTTTAAAGTACCACTTGTGATTTTAGGGAATAATCAAGTTGAAGGGATGGATTATAATGAAACCTTTGCACCTATCACTAAAATGGTGACTATTTGCACTTTTCTTGCAGTTATGGCAGCTAGAAATTAAGAGCTTCATTAAATAGATGTCCATAATGCATTTTTACATGGTGATCTTGAAGAAGAAGTCTACATGAAATTGCCTTTAGGTTTTCAATTTGAGTCATCTGATACCATTTGTCGACTTCGCAAATCCTTGTATGGTTTAAAATAAGCTCTTAAATGTTGGTTTGCTAAGTTGGCTGATGCTTTGAAGCATTACAATTTTTCTCAATCATATTTAGATTATTCACTTTTTACCTTACAATGTGATAGCTTGCAGCTTAATGTGTTGGTCTATGTTAAGAACTTGATTATTTTGAGAAATAATAGTGTTGCAATTCATAATTTCAAAGCCTACTTGAGTTGATATTTTTATATGAAAGATCTTGGGCCTCTTAAGTATTTTTTGGTATTAAGGTGGTTCAAAATCACACCAGTATATTTTTATGTCAAAGGAAATACACGTTGGACATTATCTCCGAAGTGGGTTTGTTAGGAATAAAACTTATCGGATTTCCTTTAGATCAGAACCATCATCTTTCCTTGGCTGATGGATAACCTTTTTCAAATCCTGAGTGTTATCATATATTAGTTGGCTGATTCATTTATCTTTTAGTTGCCGGACCTAAACTTTCTTATAGTGTTCATATGCTTGCACAGTTTATGCAGAAGCTAGTGTAGGAGCATTGGGATGCTACTCTCTATGTTTTACGTTATTTGAAAGGAAATCCAGGCCAAGGAATATTATTACGGGCTTATTATGATTTATAACTATATACATGGTATTATTCTAATTGGGCCGGTTGCCTTTTGACTTGGCGCTCTCTTACTGGATGGTTTATTTTGCTTGGTAATTCTCCCATATTTTGGAAGACTAAGAAATAACATACTGTGTCTCGTTCTTCCACAGAGGTCGAATCCTGATCCATGGCCTCCTCTACTTGTAAGCTAAAATAGTCAAAGGCACAGGTTTCATGTCTTAGTATTGCTCATCCTCGACCTATGACGCTCTCTTATGATAGTCAAGCTACCTTGCATATTATGGCTAACCCAGTTTTTCATGAATGCATGAAACATATTGAAATTGATTGTAATTTTCTGCATGATGCAATTCTCCAACAAATTATAGCTCCTTGTTATGTCTCTACACATGTTCAGCTAGCCGACATTTTCACCAAATCATTAGGGAAGCAATAGTTTGATTTTTTCCTTTGTAAGTTAGGCATTTCTAATCCTCATGCTCCAACTTGAAGGGGGGTATTAGTCTATCTGTATAATGTATCTTATATTACCATATATTATTTTTGGTATGTAGATATAATTAGCAGTAATTTAGTCTTAACCTTTTTAGATAGCTTTGATTAAGGAGAATGATCTCCAAAAATAGATTTGTGAACCTATATATGTTGGTTTCTTTTTGACAGAATAAACATAGATTTTTGACCATCTTTGAACTTGTTTTTGGTAGTAAAAGAACCTGATATGGATTGATGGTAGTATACAATATTAGATATATTGAATTTGATATTTGGTTAGTCAACAAGAAGAATAATAATTTTATGTGTGAGTTAAGCTTGCTCGTTAACTAAGAAGGAGTTGGTTTGTTACATCCACTTTCATTATTAATATCCTAATTATAATCATAAGTATGTTAGGTTATATTTTTGATTTTAACGATTAAACTATTGGTATAATTAATGATTAAATTAAATAAGGTTAACAAGTTGATAAATATAGTTAACATTTAGATTATTTATTTATATGAATAGGTATTTATATTGCTGGTCTGATAAGAAAATATAACTATGGTTGATAAATGAATAATTAATAGCAAAGTATTAATAACTAATGTTACTCAATAAATTATACCATAAAGAAGAAAAGGAGGAAACAAAAAAAATAGAAAGAAATGAGTAATTAGAATAAGAAATAAATTAGAATTATTTATAAATAGTATACTTATGAGTGTCAAATTATACATAATATTTAATTATATTCATATATATATTCTAGTCAATTAACATATAAATTGAATAAGGTAGTACTTAACTAATTAAAAATTAGCATATAAATTGAATAAGGTAGTACTTAACTAATTAAATGGGTAATAAGCTGATGTATAATTGATGGAATTGAGGTAATATATAAGCCAGAAGATGAGTTACGATGGACAATTATTCAGGTATGTTAGGTGACAAAGGTTACCGCTTAAGGTAAGTTAGTGGGCTCAGTATGCTTAAGCAGTGGACTTGAAGAATTGCCAAAAGAATTCTTAGTGATTAAGGAATGGATAGCTAATAGAACTAAAAATCCTTCTAATTGTGCGTATTATACACCTAGCTAGCATGAAGTTAAACTTAGGCCAAACCATAAATCATCCTTTTAGAATGAAAATTCTTTAATGGTCTGAAGAGATAGTAGACTGTTCAAAAAGACTTAAGCAATCCTAGTGAGATACCTGTTAAGTTAGGGGGGATGATGAATCTATATTAAATGATAAGATTATGTACCAAAATAATTACATTGATATGTTAGTCACTTTATCTTTGATGCAAGATTAAAATAAATTGAAGACTTAGTTGAATTCATTTGTTGCTTGAATATGTTAAAGTGAAGGAGTGATAGTTAATTATATATGTATAATAGACATCTTCACTTGTGAATTGGAACCTCGCGTTCATTCTTGCATAATATGTGTGTGATAATACTTATTGGTGACTATACTTATGTGGAAATTAATTCTGTAAAATTTCCATATATGGTATAT
The DNA here is from genome assembly GCA_948192965.1 of Dalechampia spathulata. NCBI lineage: Eukaryota > Viridiplantae > Streptophyta > Magnoliopsida > Malpighiales > Euphorbiaceae > Dalechampia > Dalechampia spathulata. The sequence continues at coordinate 11,520 of CANYBF010381504.1, forward strand.
ATTAGACATAACCTAGGACTTTATCTATAATTATTATATGCTACGATTATATATTAATTTTAAAAAAAATATGGGTCAACTGAGTGCATATGTGGGTGTGCTTGAGGCAATCTTGGACAGAATGTTAAATTAATTTAGTGCATAAGAATTCAGTTAAGTTAGAGAGAGAATCAAGTCAATCACTAAAATCTTGAAAATGACTTAGTCTAAAGATGATGAAGCTATTTTGCATGACTAATCCTTGAAGTATGGAGCTTTTGTTATGGCATTGACAATTGTGTGTGATTAAAAAGTCATTCTTTTATAATTTGAATTTATTTAACAACTTTAGTCAATTAATCTTTTAGAAATCTGGATAGAATTATCATCTTTTGGCATGTATTTGAACACATAGAACACATAAAGAATATATTAAGTGCCGACTACTAAATTAAGAAGTGATTTACACAGTTGTTTAGGATTGGACAGAATAAGTTATACTCACTACTAAGTAAACTTGGTTCTTTCCCTGCATGACCACATTTTATGTATGGTATGGTGCATGACTTTGCTTAAGGGTAATAAACAATTCTAAGAAATTGGTTATCCCATAATATGAATAATACATTAGAAAGTTCATGATTGTTAGGATTGATGTATAGACTTCTTTACTCAACACCTGAGTTTGACTTAAGCAGCTCAAGCAGCTAATAGAAGTTATGTGTAAACTTATACCTAAGTTAAAGGTGTTATGAACTGTGAGTTGGTTACCATTATTGGTTAATTAGTAAGGTAAATTATGACCTAGAAATGAACCACACATATGGTATACTAACAACATTGCTTGAAAACTAATGATAGCTTATGACATGAATCTTGGGAATGAACTTTAACTTATGAACAAAGTGTTTAATTATATGCCAAGATTTAAATGGGATGAGGTGTATAAGATTTAGCTTGGGTAGTGGAATGTATGGCTGGAAATGTAGGAAACTGTTCAAAATAAAATACTTAAATGTAAGTGCATATTGTTGAAAATAAATACAGCACTCACTCTTTCGCTTTGACAAAGAAATAAAAGAAACACACTCACAAAAGACAACAATCTGCTTAAAAATTATTAGTGGAAGTAAAAGAATACTTTAAACTAATGAGTGTGTTTAAAGTATTTATTGGATATTTATTAGCTACACCTATTTATTGGTTACAGCTGCAATAAATATTCAATTTCTATACTATAGCCTATAACAGTAATATCCTAACTAATTTCCTTAATACTTGGTCAAACAAATCATTGATGTTGACTTGTTCAATACTTCCCCTCAACATCAACTTCTACTCCATTTGCCATGTCAAGCTGATGATAAAAAACATCAAATTTGTTACCACTCAAACCTTTTATGAACATATCAGCAACTTGATCACCTATCTTGACCTGCCTTAATCCCACTTTTCCTTTAAGAACTTTTTCCCTAATAAAAAGATAATGTACTTCCACATGCTTAGTTCTTGCATAAAATATTGTATTCTCTGCTAAATGTATTGCTGATAGATTGTCATAATACAATGGGACTGCATACTCTATCGATTGATGCAAGTCCTTTAAAAATTATATAAGCCAAGTGCTTTCTTAAGCTGCCATACCTGCTGCTCGATACTCTGCTTCTATTATTGACAAAGAGACAGTTGGTTGCCTCTTACTACACCAAGAAACTGCTCCAAAGTCAAGCATAAACACATATCTAGTAGTAGAAAAATCCATATTGTTGAAAAATCCCCGAGCTACCAAGCAATCTTTGTGTCTCTCGATTAATCCATTTACACGATGCTTTATCTTATAAACCCATTTGCAAGAAATCAGTTTGAAACCTTTTGGCTTTGGCAAGAGCTCCCAAGTTTCATTTTGTTCTATCACTGTAATTTCGTCCTCCATTGCTTGGATCCATTTTGTATTTTGAAATGCTTCCTCATATGTTTCTGGCTCTTTTTCTTCTGCTTCTTTTATAATGGCAACATTGGCATACTTGGGATTCAACTTTCTAATTCTTATTGACTTTCTAGGCAGAGTTGGTGTTTTCACTTCATGAGACTCATCTTCTTCCCTTGACTGTTGATACATACCAATTTGCCAAGAATTTTGAGTCACATCTTGAGTCACATTTTCCTCAACACTACCGTCGTCTACCATACCTTCAACTTCATTTTCAAATAGGTGAATTTGAGAAGATTCTAACACCTCCTTAAGAACATTTGAGTCTGATAGTACTTCTTTATTTGAAGAACACCATGAAGAAACTTAATCAAATATCACATTTTAACTTCCAGCTCACAGGAGTTTGAGTTTGAATCAACTTCTTCTTCCTTCAACTTCCAAAACGCAGCTCTAACAAGTCTTTTTGCCCAGTCTTATGCCTGCAAGCGGTGTCCTGAAACTCCAAAATCCAAATAAGCTTTAAAAACTCCCATTTAAGCATGTTTTCCCAAAACTCATTGTTTTGACCTGCAAAATACAAAATATACACAAGTCAACCATTCTAACAATTAAACCAAGCTATAATGGGTGGTTTATGGGCATAAAATATGACATTTTGACGCTCAATCAAATACCCCCATACTTATTCAATGATTGCCCTCAAGCATTCTTATGCCCATAAGATTATCTCACTTATGCCCACAACAAAACCATCCCTTAAACAAAATAGATAGCAAAATGAAATTAATAGCATTCCCTAATTTTTCTAGCAAGACCATCCATTAAGAACATTTAACCAACTAGTAATTTCAATACAAATCTAAAGAGTCAACCATAAAAAATCATTGCTTTGCCATTTTATTCAAACTAAGTTCATAAGTAGTCGGTAAAAAGAACTTGTTTCATCTTGCTAAGCATCCATTACCCAACCTGCATTTTCAACCATAAATTGCAAAATTCATAAGTCAGGAATTGTTTAATTTGAGATCATAATGGCCCAATTAAGGGGGATACTCTCCTTTTGCCAACTACTCTATTCACAAATCAGTTTAAGGAAAACTAGGCCTGATCCACATAGTTTTAATCAACAGAGGTGCAAAATGAAATTCTTGTTCTAAGTATTATTGTGTGAACTGAGAAATAGCCTACAAGAGGGTAAAGTTCTCCCTACATTGGCTGCTCCATACACAAGCCGCTTAAGGGGCTATGAGTGTCGTACTACACACAACCAGTCAAATGTAGGTATTTAACACTTATGTTCTTTCTTTTTTTTCCTTGTTTTTTTCTTTTAAAATGAAATTGTTAGGCAAGGAATTTCAGCAAAACAAAAATAAAACTTCCAAATACCAACATAATTTTTTTATTCCAAGCAAAGCGTAGCAACAACTTTTGCAGACAAACACTAAGAATTCAGTCAATTTTGCTAAAAGTTTAAATGAACCATCAAAATAGAACATGCCAAGAAAAACTAGAAAACAACATCAATTCCATCAACATAATGTTTTGAAAGAGGTTTGGTCAAATACAGGCATATGAGAAAAATGGAATAAAATTGAGGTATAAAACAAGGATAAATATGGCAGCAGTTTGCAAAAATTTAATCAAGACCTGTCAAAGACCAAAAATTTGAAAAAGTTAATCCACAAGCAACAGCAACAGAGAAATAATGCAGCAGCAGAATAGCAACCAAAACATCCCCCCCATATTTAAGACACATTCTCCCAATGTGGGCATAGCAGCACAAAAAATAGGCAGTTGCAATGGATAAATGAAAAATAGAAAAGTTTAGAACACTACCTGGTGGGGAATTTGTTCTACGTAGTGCACTTCTCATTGCTGCATCTCAAATGAATGGCGAAGCTCACCAATCTCGGCATCAAGCTCATCCAGGCGTAGGAGAATTTGCCGCATTGACTCCTCCAAAGTTGCTGTCAATTTCTCAATTTGCTTGTGTAAGGTACTGATTTCTTTTAAATTAGTAGCATCGATGGGACCTGCTGTTGGTGGTGGTGGTATCGGCACAAGAGAAGCTCTTGTGACTGGTTTAGTCTTCCTGAAGACTCTCTCTCTTATAGCCACAATTGGCCCCGGTGTGTAGAATTCAAAGCCAGGCTCACCATCTTTCTTTTGCAATAAACCCATCTCCTCCAGCATAAAAACATCCAAGGGGACCAAATCAACTGCCTTATGAAGATTGTGGTTGGCAAGATCAAATACCTGAAGCTAGATGGTAAGATGAGTGATGATATGTCCAAGGATAAGCCTATTAGAGTTGGTGACAGTTGCTCTGAACTGGGTAGCGATGAAATAGCCAAGATTTACTCCCTTTTGTGTAAAATGTAAACCAGTAAATACAGCTCCACCTAAGTTATGATACCGGGTGAATCATTACGGCAAGATAAACTATATGCGATAAGACGGTGTAGATAGGTCAGAGAACTATCAAATAAGTAGCTGTCCTTGGCAGAGGCTAGATCATATCTCTTAGTTGAGGCAAGGGCATAATGTTCCCAAAGAGCATCAGTATCAAACTTTACCATTAATCAAAATTGAATGACTTCAGGGTTGTCCAATCCGATGAGCTTTTCCTTATCTAACTTGTATATGCTATAGAACTCATAGACCAGCTCATAGAACATTGGGCATGTAATTTGAAAATACTTCTCCCATACTGTCCCCTTAATATGTTCTAATACTGGCAACTGCAACTTATCAATGGCAGAAGGGTCAATCGATTTACCTTGGACCACTCTCAAGTTAACAACTTCAACGAATATCTCCTTATCTTCCTTAGAGAATTTCAAGTTCCTATTGAGTTTGGACAGAGGAGGGGGAAGAGTTCCATGTAATCTTTTTGCTCTTGCCCTTATGGGCATAACATCTCCAGATGTGACAGCAGCAGCTCCTCTATTTTCACTTTCGGGTTCCTTACCCGACTCCTCTTCTTCTGGCCCTATCGACTGTTTCTGAGCTGGGTTGTTGGACTCTTTGTCCCTCTCATCCTCTTGATGTGCTTCTAATTCTGTGGTCATGGCTTCAATAAGCTTTTCGTCCAAAGTATCAATGCCATCATCTACAACTTTTGATGGCAGCCAAAATTTTAGAATTATCGTGCGGCCGGTGGGTTCCTTCCAGTATAGAACTTAAGACTGGTGACTTCTGTGTCTACAGTGGGCTTGGGCGGTGAGGTGAATGGATTTGGTCTTTTCATGGGTGGTGCATCTTCTTCTATTTCGATTGGGTCTTTTCCACCTCTACATTTCTTGGATTTGGAACCACTGCCAGATGAAGTAGCTCTTATATGCACCATGGTGAAAAGAAATCTTGAGCTGAAAATGGGGAAGAAGGAAAACGAAATTAGGTTTAAGGATGGAAAGAATATACTTGGCAGAATAAAAAAGGAAGGAGTTGTAATCAAAATGAAATCCCTAAATGTCTAAAACACTTAAGTTTTCCCTCTTTTATTTTAACTCAAATTCATTTTCCTGCTAAGACCAAAAATATTTTAACCCATCTGTAAAATTTACCCTAAAATGAAAGGTAAAACTCTTTTTAACTGGAGTAACTAAAAAGAAACCATTGACTACCTACAAAATGCCTTATGGGCATAACATGAATTAAAAATGCAAAAGAAATAAAAGAAAACAAAACAAAAGCTTGTGAAACACCTTAAGGGCATAATGCAATAAAAGAAAATTTTAAAATAAATAAATGAAAACTGGCGAGATACCTTATGGGCATAACGCATATCCTAAAAATGAAAACAAAACAAATAAAAATAGAAAGAATGAGTTTTGGTTTTTAAAGTCCCAGCTCGACTTCCTGCTCATTCTACTCGTCTGTAGGTGACGTCAACGTGATCTCACACGTTGAATGAGTGTTAAATCCATCATAGGATGGCTTGAGATGATGGCCGTTAACCTTAAACTACTTTTTCGAATCAAGGCTCCAAATTTCGACTGGTCCATAAGGAAAAATCTTTTGAACCACAAATGGTCCTATCCACTTCATCCTCAATTTCCTTGGGAATAAATTCAATCTAGAATTATAGAGCAACACCTTCTACCCCACATGAAATTCTTTATGCCAAATCTTCCTATGATGGAGCTTATGTGCCTTATCCTTATAGCTTCCTGTATGGTCATAAGCATTGGTCTGTATCTCCTCCAATTCCTGTAATTGTACTTTCCTGTGGACTCCCGCATCATCCAAAGACATGTTAGATCATATCACTGCCCAATATGTATGATGTTCAAGCTCTACGGATATATGACATGGTTTCCCATACACAAGCCAAAAGGGTGACATTCCCAGTGGGGTCTTATATGCCGTTTGGTATGCCCACAAGGCATCATCCAGTTGCTTGCTCCAGTCTCTCCGATTGGGGCTGATTGTCTTTTCAAGAATGGATTTGATCTCCCTATTTGTAACTTCAGCCTATCCATTCCCTTGCGGATGATATATTGTGGTCCTACGATGATTAACACTATACTTTTGAAACAAGACAACTACTTCTTTATTGCAAAAGTAAGTCCCTCGATCACCAATGAATGCTTTAGGAACTCCAAACCTGCTAAATACATTGGATTTAATAAAGCTTACCACTATTTTGGCATCATTTGATTTTGTGGCCTTGGATTTGATTACTAGTTATTATGTTGTTTATTTGAGTCTTAATATTGTGATTTTTATATGTTTAGTCTTAGTTTTGTATAAGTTTTTATGAAGTATTATGTCTATTTTAGTTACTTTGCTATTTCTTTCTAACTTTGTTTACAAATAGTCCTCAAAATAACATCTTGGCACTACTTCCAAACAAAGTTAGAAAGAAATACCAAAGTAACTAAAATAGACATAATACTTCATAAAAACTTATAGAAAACTAAGACTAAACATATAAAAATCACAATATTAAGATTCAAATAAACAACATAATAACTAGTAATCAAACTCCCCCACACTTAAGATCTTGCTTGTCCTCAAGCAAACCATAAGGTATAAAGGAAATATGACTGATCACCCTAAAACATAAAGAAAATATACTTAGTCAAAATTTTACAATTAATAGTCCATAACAAAAAGATTGCATTGCATCAAGTAATTTTGACCTTCTTCCTCAATCTCATACAAAACCAAAGTTGTCTTTCAGAATCAAAACAGCATATA
>CANYBF010381683.1:0-50796 GCA_948192965.1 Dalechampia spathulata
GAAGGAAAAGGGAAAGCATAGCATTGCATTATTGCGTGTATGTGTCATGTATATTATACTTGTGTGTTATAGCTAGTACCACTGAGTCTTCGACTCAGCGTTTGTCAATTGATGAACGCAGGTACCGAGCCTCCAGTAGAAGGTCCAGAGCAGTGATCGTTAGTGTCAGCAGAGGAGCGGTGGATTCCTAACCTCGAGGTGGTCTGGAGCAACAGAGCATTTTGTATTTTGTGTAGTAATGAGGCAGTAATGTATAGTAGTTAGATGGTGGTTTGTACGGATTGTGTAATCAGAACCGTTGTATATTAATAAATATACTTTTGTATGTCAGTTTGTACATTCCTTTGAATGTATGTTAAATCCAGGGTTATGTTTGGTTCTGTTTACTGTTGTTACCGCAATACTACAGGGTTGTCCCCATACGACATCTTTTTATTCATGTACAGGTATCCCTTGTAGTGTATACCGTGATTTTCCGTACGGGAGGTCGTTGTGTACACTCCGGGAGCATGTTCCTCCGGTATGGGCTGGGGCGTGACACATACTCTCTTTCATAGAATATTCCACGATCCATAGATATTGTATTAACAATAATTTATCAAATAATTTTAAATTTTTAGTATTATACTTTAGGTTTCAAGGGTATTGCAATATTTTATTAATTTTTAAAATTTAGATTTGTATTTTTTAAAAATATGTATTTAAAAAATTATAAAATTAATTTTGATTAAAATGATAAAATTTAAAAGTTGACACTAATTTTCAATGAAAGTAGCAATTTTTCTAGCGTTATTTACAAAAATACAGGATTTTTGGAAAAAATTTCTATTTTTATTAACAAAAATGGTTCCTTAACTTATTGTTAGACCCTAGGTTTTGATAGTTAAGTCACATTTGAGTCAATTTAAGTTATTTGTAATTTTTTCAAGTGTTTTATAATTGGTACGGGCATACCACATTTGGTACAGGCATACCAAATAACTTTGTTGAGTGGTACGGCCATACGGCTAGTCGTACCTAGTGTGTACTGTATTATTGAGTTTGGTACGGACGTACCATTTGGTGGTACGGTCGTACGCCAACTCGCAGGAAATAGGTTTGTCAGTAAACCTGTTTTGGTACGGGCGTACCATTGCTCGTAGGAAAATGGTTTGTCAGGAAACCTGCTTCGGTACAGGCGTACCAATGGATGGTACGACCGTACATGAACTCGCTGGAAAATTTTGTATCAGTAAAATTGTTTTGGTACGAGCGTACCAAGTGGTGGTACGGCCGTACCATGTTTCTCTCTCATTTTGTAACGGATAGTTTTGAATCCGTACGGGCGTACCAAAACAGTACGGCCATACGCGACTTATAAAACAGACTTATAAGTCTGTTAAACGGCTAGTTTTTGAAAAAAACTTTTAATACTTTGTTTTCTAACTTGGTAAACCGTGAAGAGCATTTTCCTTTAAGCAATATTCATCTGTTACAAGTAAGTTTGAGCTTGTATTCTTCAATTACTTTCTCTATTGTATTCCCATAACCTAGATATTAGGTTTTTTAATTGTGGATTGGTGTGTGATTAATTTATAGGGATTAAATTGTATTTGAGTGATTGTGAGGACAATCTTTGTAAAACTTAGAGTGTAAGCCTTGAAAACACTAGGGAATTAGATTCATTTGGGGATCCATTTTGTAAATTGATTGAGTTTTTAATAGAACCGTAAGTTGAGACTTAGGAAAAAGTAGACGTAGGCAAGAGTTTGGCCGAACCACTCTAAAATCGCACGTGTTGCCAATAGTAGAAGAAATTTCACTTATTTTTTCAAAATTATTCTTTTAACTTTTTTTTATTTTTCAAAATTATAGTAGTTATATTTTTTAACTTTTTAGTTTTTATATAAAATATATTATTTTTTATTTAAAATATATTTTAAAATTAAAAATTATTAAAATATTAAAGTTATATTATGTTAAATTAATATTAAATAAATTATAATTTACAATTTTGATATTAAATACTCATATATCAAATACCTAATATATATTAAAATGATTTTCTCTCCATATCTTTTTAATTATCATTCTAAATGTTGATAAATAAATTAAGAATATCATTTAAAATTTAATAATTTTTCTAAAATACCCTTATTTACCTTAATTAAAAATTTTTTGAAAGATTAAATATATTATCAAATTTATTTAAAAGATTTTTAGATGAGAATGAAAAGATATTTAAAATTTTAGAAATTACATTGATAATTAATGATAAATTAAAATTAAAAAAGAGTAAAATTGAAAATTATTTTTAAAAATTTATGAGATAAATATTTTTTCCTAAAATGACAATTAAAAAGAGACAGAGGAAATATATATTTTTAATATTTATTAAATATATTATATATATGATATTCTTTTATGTAAATTTCTAAAAATTTTATATTTTTAAAAATATTTTTTCAAATTTAATACTTTTTTAAAAAAAATTAACCTTTTATATTTTATATTTCTGCATTTTTCAAATTTTTTATATATTTTTTAAAAAAGCGCATTTTTCTAATATTTGGCGAATCGAACCAAAGATGTAGAGAGCCCCAATACCGGAATCACGTGAGGTGAGCATGACACGTTTGGCAATGCTCGTCCACGTCATCTCTTTGGGGGTTATCGGATACAGTTGCGTGAACGGCCCGGATTAACCTGTTCAATCCAATACTAATAATAATAATAATAATAATAATAAGGAAGCTGAGATTAGCTTAGCGCAAATCAGATAATCGAACAAGAAATTCTTCCGACACCCAGAAAATTTCGACCACAAAAATCTCCATGGCTGATCAAACACTACACCAACCAATTTCTCCATCATCAGGTAATTATCATTAAGCTAAGCGCATACATGTAATTAAAAAGGTTGATTCTTTTCGCTGCTGATGTTAATGAATTCCTTGAGTTGTTGATGTTATTCTCTTTGGGGGGTTTCATCTTTGGTTACTGTTGAATCAATTATGTGTTTTCGATGAAAGTTGAAAGGGTTTGAATCTTGCTTGCTAAAGGGTTGATTATTGTTGTGATTGGTGATGTAGAGAAAGATGCTCATGCTTCACATCACCACCATAAGGAAACGCATGGAACAAGTGATGACATTGACGAGAAAACTCCTGTTGATCAAGTTAAAGGACCGGGTGTTCTCCATCGGGCCAAGGAAGAGATTGAAGCAATTGTCGGTGCCATTCTTCCCCACAAGGATAAGACTCGCGATTCATCTTCCTAGCAAGGAAATAAAGTAGGCCTCAATGTTTTCGTTGTTTCTTTACCAAAGTTTGGAGGGGCAGGGGGAAGGAATGGGAGGTGGGATTTGAACCTCCACACTTCAAGAACATCCATTTCTAGGTGGGTTTATGTTCACTAGGCCACCTTTCTGAACTTCCATGCGTAGTTTGACATGTTGTGGAATGATCCATTGCCCTATTATTATTTGCTTTGAAAATGAAATTTTTACTAATTTTTGTGACATTTGATTGGCTTTTGAGTAGGCTGTTTGAGTTCTTCAACTTCATACTAGCTTGTATCCAATAATATGATTACTTTAAGTGCCAGAATCATTATGTGTTACAGAGAAATGCTTACCAGTTCTGCATATTTTTTGACCATGAAGAAGACATGGAATGGTCAAAATGCATTGTAACATTTCTTACCCCAAGTGTTCATCTTGTCCCCCTTTCGAAGGTGAATTGGAAGTTAGCTGACTGTAGATATAAAATCCATCATTGTTGAATGATCAAATCACTCTAATCAACACAAGTATCTATGATGACAAGTTCCTGGTAGACCCAATTATATACCAATTATACAATGTATTAAATCGTCTCACTTTCCTTTCACATCGCTTTCCTTCCCAGTCTGACTTCCTCAAAAAGGCTCTCCTTTTGGAAACTTGGCTCTCATGCGTCCATATATCCAATTGGACCCAATCGCACACCACTATCAGGCTATCACCTGATCTCACCAGCTGCCCGCTGTGGCTGGATCACATGGTCTTGTGCTCGAAATGATATATCATATACTCGATGCTGTATTAGATTCAGGTTTTTCTGCGAACGATACGGATTCGATCTAAGTATTACTACGATTCTTACTGGGGTTATAGTGAGAGGTTGACCCTTATTACTTGCCATCCTCATTAAATATATTAACCAGCTCATTTAAAGATCCCGTGGCAGTTCTTCTACTGTATGTATCAGACAGCGATGCCTTTTCTTTCCTTTGTTCTTATTTATTTAATGCAAATGAATCACTGTCATTGGATTTCCTGACTTCCTTCCGTAGGAATCAAAAGAAACTATCAGAGCAAAAAGTAAAAGGCTCGGCAGCCAAGGCAAATAGCTAAGATTTTCTTTCTTTTGCGTTATATCACCTGTGATTTGGCATCTATAAGAGCACCTGCAGACTCTCAAAAAGGGAGCTGTAATTTTTTTTTTAAATGGAAATTCACCATCTTATAAAACTGATTTCCTTAGGCTGATTTTCAAGAGAGTAAAACAAGAAAACCCAAGTGTTAACTTGTGTTGAAAGGTAAAGAAATCAAAGAATAGAGGCGGAGAGACAGAGAGAGATCCAGATTTTAGGATAAACAAGTTCTTTTTCTTGGTTTTATATTTTCCAAGTGAGTTGTCAAAATGAAAGAGACTTAATTTAGAATCACTTGCTCGTAAAGCAAACATCACTAGCTTAGCTCTATCAGTATCAAAGATCAAGAGAAAATCCGAGAAAGTGGTTTCTGATTGTTGGGTTATTTCTTGGGAAATGGGAGTTGAATTTTCGTTAAACAAAGTTTGTCTCTTTCTACCTTCATATATAAAATCCCAGCAATCATCCATGCTAGATGCCCTCCAAAAGTGATCAAAAACCTTCCTTTTAGTACATAATCATCATCGTAATCATCATTTCGTGGGTTTCTTTTCATAAGAAAGAAGATGGAGTCAAGATTTGGTTGCATTGTAATAGCTCTGCAAGTAATTCTAGTGATAAGCTTAGGTGGTGGCGTTGCCTGCAGGCCTCTTTCATCTAATCATGGTGTTAATCACCAACCTTCAGGTTAGTTTATATCTCTTAATTAATCACTTATTGATTGTTGAAATCTCATTATCAATGTTTTGACTTATGTAAAACTATAATTATTACATGAAAAGTGACAGATCAAAGACCAGAGTCCTCTTCACAAGTATTTTTGGGATCAAACCATGTCTTTGACATGAAATCTAAACAAGTACTTGTTTCTTCTCTTTCTCCTCCTCCATTTTTGCTGTTCAGAAGATGTTAATGAAATCAAAATTACTACTTGAACTAAAATGCTAAATAAAAGTTTATAAATTTTGAATTGTTGGAGGGTAATGAAGGCAAAGATGAAAGAGGAAGAGCAGAAGAAGGAGAAGCATACCCAAAAGGGTTGAGCAAAATAGGGTCAACCCCACCAAGCTGCGACCATAAGTGCTTTGGTTGCACCCCATGCGAAGCAGTTCAAGTGCCCACTACCAAAACCCATAACCATTTCGGCGTCAACTATGCAAATTATGAGCCTGAGGGTTGGAAATGCAAGTGTGGCCCATCCCTCTATAGCCCATGAACGTTATATACAGAAGAATGATCCATCATCTTTCCTTTTTCTTTTCTTGTACTTTACTTACAGGCTTCTACTATTTAATGTCTTTTGAATTGAAAACTCAGATTTCTTTGATTAATTAAAGTCGAAGTTACTTTCTTTCTTATTCATCTTAGGAAGATAAAATTCATCGAATATATTCAAACAACGATTAAAAAAAATTAAGTTAAAAAATTAAAAATGAATTGAATATGATCAACAAAATTCAAAATTGTTGATTTTCTTGAAAAGCAAGAATAACAATTTTATTGATTTAACATAATTTAATTTTAGTTCAGAAAATTTAATGCAGATTTAATATAAATTTATCATGAGAAATAATTATTTTTTTTAAAAAATATTGTAATTATGTATTTAGTGAATACATTTGTAATGACGTGGATGATAGATCGGATTAAATTCCGATTGAAGGGGTCTTGGGCCCATTAATACAGTTTGAGGGCTTCATGTTTTACTTGTTTGCCCTCATCATTTTTTATGCTTCTCTCTCTCTCTATATATATATCTATATATATATTAAATATAAATAATTTTAATATATTTCATAATCAAAATTAAGATACTCGAAAGAAAGATTAATATATAGTAAAATATTTACCTGATTAGATAATAAAATTAAGTAAAAAATTAAAACTTTAAATATTTAATAAAGCAAAATTTCCACAACATACTACTTTTATAGAAAACAGTTTCTAAAAATTTAAATAATTAATTTCAAAAATACGTAAAAAATGCACGATCCACGTGGAATTGCTCAGGCTCGTACCTTGTCTGAATTCATGATGATGATTATAGTGGCCGTACTTAGCTCATGTGTCCTTAATGCATCCATATTATTATTATTATTATCGTTTTTTGTATATGAAGTGAATTTTTTCATTTTATAAAACCTATTTTGTGGAACATTTATTTATAAAAAACCCCTAATGTTTTATATTATTATATATAGTTAGATATTATATTATTATTTTAAATTTGGATATTATAAATTATGATTATTTTATTTATCTTAAAATAATAAATTCATTAATTAATTAATATGTGGGTTGGAAGAAGTATAAAAACAACAAAAGTGCACGTGCGTGATTAAACTGCAGTCAGAACTAACTCCGCTCTCCCACCCTCTTCATCTGCCAAGTCACTACGTTGGACCAGTGGGCACGTTACACACTTCCATGTTTCTTGTTTTCTTTTTTGAACTGTATGTCGGTCCTTTTTATTTATTTTAAAAAATCATATTTAAAGTAATAAAAAATATACAAATTAATCAAAAGAAGATATCAGATGGTTAAGAAACTAAGGAGGAAGAAATAATATGAGGGGGGAGAATGAAGGGAGGAGTAGTCGCAATCGGTGAATAGCAGAAGCATGTTGTTGGGTATGTTTTTACGAAGAAAACAGACCAAAAAATGGATAGTTTTTCCACGTCATTTTCTTTTGTTCATACTATAAATTTTCACACCTCAACATCATCGGACTGCCCACTTTGCGTGAATTTCCACGACACCAACACCTTTTTACCCCATTTGTTCTCTAAGCCATTGTTTGGGAATTTACAGGAGGAGGGAGGAAGGAAAATATATAATTTTTTTTTTTTATGTTTGAAAATATAGGGAGAATGAAAATAATAAAAAAAAAAGTAAAAGAAAATTATTTTTTGAGGATTTGAAAATAATCCTTATTTTCTTTTCACAAATACCTCAAAATATAATATTAAACTTTTATATAGCCTATAACGTATAATATAATATGCAAAGTATTTCGCAAATTAAATATTTGTGTCCTATGTATCAATTAACAACTTTTGGTGCAATAATGCCCAGTTTTTTGTGCTAATAATAATCAAATCTTTTTGATAGTATGGTGGATTTTGCAATAAAAGTATAATTAAATGGAGGAAAATATCAAAAAAAAGATCCAAATTCATCCTCCTAATTTACCATTGATCTATTTTTTGCTTTCTCCTTTGTCATTTTATACTTTCCATGCAGGGTTTTGTTTACTTTTTTTCTTTCTTTTGCTGTTTATCTACTATTTTGATGTTGACTATTTTTCCTTGCTTTTATTTTTAATAGATTTGTATTCCATCTATTATTATATAATTTATTTTATAAACTTTATACTATTTATTTCTTTTATCAAGGACAGAAACCTAAAGGACATCAAGTATGGTACAATGACAGCTATTGATCTCTTGGGGTTTTGAAAATGATAAAAATATAAACATAATTCATAAAAATATATTATTTTCTGAAAAATAATAAATTTTTAAATATATCCATAAAAATAACAATTTTAAAATTTAACGTGTATTTATTATAAATTGTACAAATATTTACTATAAATTTATCATAAAAGTTATTTTTATAAATATTTTAAATTAGGTAATATTTTTATAAAATATAAAATAAAATTCATCACTTTTATAATTATTTTAAAATAATATAGGTAAATTGTTCGACTGATAAAGCTATATTTTTTCCTATAATGAAATCATTAATTAATAAAAATTTGTTAAAATAATAACTAATAAAAATATAAAATTAAGATCATAAAAGTAAAAAAACTAAAACATATGCCTTATTGTTATTATTATTATTATTATTATTAGAAAAAGGAGAATGTGTAGCTTTAAGTTGCTTTAAAACTGTATTATTGCTTGGAAAATATAAAAAACATAATGGTAGGTGATGATGACGTGGAGCCCATTAAGTGATTCATTGGTTACTGATTTTGCACAATTTCATGAATAATTATTTGCCAGTCGTCCTTTTAATGTACAGTTAATGAATATTTTAAACATATGGTGGGACTTTGCGTCCACTGAAAATATTTAATTATCGCATAAGGTGGGTGGCAAAATTAACATATTTATTTAATTATAATAATACCAAAAGCTTTATTCTCATTTGCATCTAAAACATGTTTTAATAAGCAATTAATATATTCTTACAATTAATATTTGATAGATTCATCATATATTTTATTGTCTAATCCATGACTCAATTAAACATATTATTTATTAAACACATTTGGTTTTATTTTTTTGCATTAATTTAAATTTAAAGTAAATTATTGATCTATACTACTATATAGGAATTATTTTATCGATATTATATTGATATTGATTAGCTTTTTCTACATAATTTATAAAAATATTTATCATTCTTGTAATATATATATAATTTCATGATTATAATAATAAATATCATATTTTTCTTTATAGATTTTAAAAATTATAAGATATTTTAAATATGTTTATTTATGAAAAAGTTTAATTTGATAAAATAATATGCACCCAAAAAAGATCATTTTAATTTTTAAAAAATTGAATTAAATTATAATAAAATACATGTTAGAGAATAAAAAAAATATGTTATTTTCAAGTTGGCAATTTGACTCGGCCCAAAAATTGGAGTGGGATACCTTAATGTCCTAACTCCTCCACCTGTCCTTTTCTTTTTTTCTTTTTTTTTTTAAATTCCAATATTACCTTTTCCCCCCTTTTCTTTTTATTTATTTATTTTTTCTCTCTAAATATTTTTTGCAATAAAATACAAAAACATGTTGTGCATAACAACTCCATCTTATCAATAACATGAATATCATAAAGTAATTTTTATGTATTAATCATGTATTTTATAAATTTTATTATTTTTAATTAAATATATTTTTAAAATATCAAATTCATCTCCTTCTATCATTGATCATCAATTGTCACTCAATAATTAATAATTATCAATAAAATACGATAGAATAGATTAAGTATAATATATATAATTGATTTGTATTCATATTATTTTCATATTATTTTTATCAAAATACATAAATATATATTAATTTATTTATCATATTAATTATATTTATTAATGATGATTTGTCATCATATGGATAATAGATGTGAGAATATAATAAAAAATATTAAAATTAAAAATAACATAAGCACATAGATATAGATATAGGTTGGGAAGGGATGGGTCTATCTTTGATCGGTAAATAATGGAAAAAATCAATGGTTGTGATTCAAAAAGTGATTTGGACACATGGAGGGATGTCAAGTGTCAAGTCTCTAAACCATTTTCCTTACAAACAAAGAAAAACATCTAAATATGAATTCCTGTTTCTGCTGAAATGTCCAAATCAAAATATAAATATATATTTATTAATATTAATTAATTTTAAAATTGAATTATCTAATAAAATTATATATAAAAATATTTAAAAAACTGAACTATGTAATTATTTTAATTAAATTATTCATTTAATCAAATAGGAATATAAGATGTTTTATAAACCAGAAAAAACAAGAAAATTAGTATATTATATTCCTCATTAAATATCTACCTGTGACACTCTCGCACATTCGAGAATTTTCTCCAACGTTTGCCTTAATCAGTTTATTTCCTTTGTAATAATTACAAAATAAATTATTTTTATTAAAAATATCAAATGATTGTTAAATATTTTTTTTAAATAAGTTTTTTTTATGTTAAATATGCATTAAATTTATATTAAAAATTTATGAATCTTGCAACTCCTGAACTATTTATTTTAACTTATAAACTATTTGAACAATTCATAAATTATAAAATAAATCATATTAATAAATCAGATAAGCTTATTTGATCAAATAATTTATTGTATTATTTAATTATTTTTAATTATTTTAATAATACTTTTTTTTAAAAATATTATACTATTCATTATATTATAAAATTAAATTTACAACTTATAATACAAATTAAATATATTCCACTGATCAAATGATCTTTTAAATTAATTATTCATTTAAATATTTTTCAAAATTCATTATTTTCATTGATTATTTATTTTAAAAGTTTAAAATTTTCTTATTAAAAAAATATAATTTACCTCTCAAAAGAATTTTTTTTGTTTTGTAAATTAGTCCCTGTACGTTATTTTATTCAAATGATACACCTTTTTATTAATAACCATTTATAAACTATCCTTATTTATTTTTGCAATCATTATTATATTTTTTATTTAGTAAACTAATATAATTTTTGGAGGGACGAAATTCGTAAAAACAAAAACTACAATGACTAATTTTATTAAATTGATATGTATTTTCAGGTGTTAAACTATTCAATTGAAACAAATTGGAGGGAATAAAATAAACAATTTCAAAAATGCAAGGGTGAAATTCTTAATTATACAAAGACTCGGGGCTATTTTTACAATAAACCAAATTATGCAGTCATGCCACGTGGAAAAGGCAAGCTCCACGCGCTGACCAGTTTTGAAGGACTGCCTCTCAAACAGTGTGTCGCCAGGTCATTTTAACCTGTAAGAATCATCTCTAAAAAAAAAAAAAAGTATGCTTCCATGAACAATTCTGTCACTTTTCTTCGGATTCAAATATAAAAAGGGTTCAATGTATATATACATATATGTACATATATATATATATATATATATGGCAAAAAGAAAGAATTTTTAAAAAAAGAAAATAAGAAATTTGAGAGTCAATAATAGGAGGGAAGTGAGTGAAGGTAAACCGGAAATTCCTGCAATTGGTTCTGACTTGCATTTCGGAGACAGAGGAAACGAAACAAAATAAACCAAATAAGAAAGAAAAGGGGAAAATCTAAAGAGAAAATCAGAGAGAAATTGTTTTTCTCTCTTTTTTCTCTTTGATTTTTGTACCTTTTCCTTAAATATATATTCTTTCTCTGAATCAAAGTATTGTTCTTTTTCATTATTGTTCTTTTTTCCCCTTTTAATTATCTTCGGTTTCTGATTGATCTGCAACTCTATCCAGCTGTGTTTTTGTTGCTTGTTGTTCATGTGGGTGCTTTCCTTTCGTGTTATTCTCAAATGGGTGTCTGCTAGTTTTTTCCCCTAATGGACTAGCTACCTGAAAATAGGTACCTTTTGTTTTTTTTTCTTCCTTTTTTTTCCTGAAAGTTTATGAATTCATGCGTATGATGAAGATTGGCGCTTGCCAGTTCTTGTTTAGCTGCACATTATTTGTTTCTTTTACTCTATGTTTTTTAAAATCTTGAACGTGGAACTGGGTCTGAGTCTTTAGCTCATGATGTTGGATGAGTTGATAGTGATTTTTAAAAGATTTTTGGTTATTGCGATCTTTTCTGAATGGAGATTTCGTACTTGTTTGTCTCATTTGAAATTGCTGTTCAATTATACGTCTATTTCCTATTTTTAAATTGTAGAATCAGGGAATAAGCAATTTTGAGTGCGAATTCGAATATGATTCATTCACGCAATTGTATTGTTCCTTGAATGCTAAATCATTTATGCCTGAAGTTTATTTTCTATATAGTTTTAGGAAATTATACAATTCTCTTTTATGTTGCAGCTTGTTAAAAGCATATATTATTTTGATCTGCTGTATTTTGGTTTTCACCGTAGGTTGGGAAAAAGAGATTTTGCCGAGGCCAAAAGGGGCACCTTTGATTTCTGCATTAGAGCAGGATTTCGTGGTTGCCCTTTTTGAAGAAGCATTTTGGGGAATATATAAACTGTCCACTGACTGATCTTGGAAGATGGCAAAAGGTAGATTACGGGCAAGGCTCCGTAGGAGCCATTTTCATCCATTTTCATGTATGGGACGAAAAACACAACATGATGAAGCTCCTCATCCGGTTGAAGGCCCTGGGTATTCAAGAATTGTTCACTGTAACCAACCTTTTATGCACCGGAGAAAGCCCTTGAAATATTGTTCAAATTACATATCCACCACTAAGTACAGTATTGTCACCTTCCTGCCTAAGGCACTGTTTGAGCAGTTTCGACGGGTTGCCAATATTTACTTTCTTTTGGCTGCTATTCTTTCACTTACACCTGTTGCCCCATTTTCTGCAGTCAGTATGATTTTTCCTTTGGCTTTTGTTGTTGGTATTAGTATGTTGAAGGAAGCTTTAGAAGATTGGCGTAGGTTCATCCAGGATATGAAGGTTAATACCAGGAAAGCTAGTGTCCATTCTGGGGATGGAGTTTTTGACTATAAGCCTTGGCAGAAGATCCAGGTGGGTGACATTGTGAAAGTGGAAAAGGATCAATTCTTCCCAGCAGATCTGCTTTTATTATCCAGTAGTTATGAGGACGGGATTTGCTATGTAGAAACTATGAATTTAGATGGTGAGACTAACTTGAAGCCAAAGAGATCATTGGAGGTAACCTTGTCGCTTGAGGATGAGGAGTCTTTTAAGAATTTTACAGGAGCAATAAAATGTGAAGACCCAAATCCCAGTCTTTATACCTTCATAGGTAATTTTGAGTACGAGCGTCAGGTTTATCCTCTTGATCCTAATCAGATCCTGCTTAGAGATTCAAAGCTTAGGAATACAACTTTTGTATATGGAGTTGTAATATTCACTGGTTTTGACAGCAAAGTCATGCAAAACTCAACCAAGTCCCCCTCAAAAAGAAGCAGAATAGAAAGAAAAATGGACAAGATTATATACATCCTTTTCAGCATTCTTCTGTTGATCTCAATGATAAGCTCTATTGGATTTGCAGTGACGATAAAGCTTCAGATGCCGGATTGGTGGTACATGCAACCCTCAAAACCTGAAGATTTGTACGATCCTGGTAGCCCTATCAAGTCAGGTCTAGCCCACTTGGTCACGGCTCTCATTCTTTATGGATATTTAATACCCATATCTCTCTATGTGTCAATTGAGCTAGTGAAGGTTTGTCAAGCAAAGTTCATTGATGAAGATTTGCACATGTATGATGAAGAAACTGGCAATACTGCCCAAGCACGGACATCGAACCTAAATGAGGAGCTGGGCCAAGTGGATACGATCCTCTCCGATAAAACTGGCACTTTAACATGTAATCAAATGGACTTTCTAAAGTGTTCCATTGCCGGCACTGCATATGGTGTGCGTTCCAGTGAAGTTGAACTTGCTGCAGCAAAACAAATGGCAATGGACCTTGAAGAGCAGAATGGAGAACTGCCTGATAGTTCTAGGTCTAAAACGCGTGCACGTAATTCGTGGGAGACTAGCAGTGGAACATCAGAAATTGAACTAGAGACTGTCGTTACTTTTAAAGATGATAGGGATCCAAAGTCAGCGATTAAGGGGTTTAGTTTTGAGGACAACCGTCTCATGGATGGGAATTGGTCAAAGGAGCCCAATTCAGATGTCTTATTGTTATTTTTCCGGATATTAGCAGTTTGTCAGAGTGCTGTTCCCGAGCTGAATGAAGAGACTGGCATTTTGACATATGAAGCAGAGTCTCCAGATGAAGGGGCCTTTCTTGTTGCAGCAAGAGAATTTGGCTTTGAATTTTGCAAAAGAACTCAATCAAGTGTGTTGATACGTGAAAAATATACTCATCCAGGGCAATGTGTTGAAAGGTAAGGATGCAAATGAACTGCTTTTCTTGTTATCGGAGCATTTTGTTGATCATTACTCATCATGGTTATCTTTGTGATTCTTTCAGAGAGTTCAAAATTCTTAATTTGCTGGAATTTACTAGCAAAAGGAAGCGAATGTCTGTAGTTGTCAGGGATGAGGACGGACAGATTCTACTCTTCTGCAAAGGGGCTGACAGGTTAGACTCCTGATCATCATTTATCGTCATATATAAACTGTTTGATAAAGTGGTCTGACCTCTAAACACTGATGTTATTAGCATATTTGAAATTTTGTCTTCCTTTTGCCTCTGGTCCATACGACAGCCTATAATCATCCTGCCCTTTCCTTTTCTGAAATTTGATGCTTCTCATCCATTCCTTATTCTGTCGCTTCAATTTCACAGCATCATCTTTGATCGGCTATCAAAAAGTGGGAGAAAATACGAGGAGAGTACAACGAGGCACTTGAATGAATATGGGGAAGCTGGGTTGCGCACTTTGGCACTTGCCTACAAAAAGCTTGACGAGGCAGAGTATAATGCATGGAATGATGAGTTTATGAAAGCCAAAACATCTATAGGTGCTGATCGAGATGCAATGCTCGAGCGAGTAGCTGATATGATGGAAAAGGATTTGATTCTTGTTGGTGCCACTGCTGTGGAGGACAAATTGCAAAAAGGGGTACGCATTACTATTTCATACCGGTCAAGATTTGTTTCCTTCTGAATTTACTTCTGCCTATTTCCAACTGTCATCTCCAGGTGCCCCAGTGCATTGACAAACTCGCACAAGCTGGTCTAAAGCTTTGGGTCTTGACAGGGGATAAGATGGAAACTGCAATCAATATAGGGTTGGGTCCCAACATACTTCTTTCAAGGTTCTTTTGATGTATATTACTTTCCTAAGGAACCTGAAACAAATCTTCTTTCAATTATGCAGATATGCATGTAGTTTGCTTCGACAGGGAATGAAGCAAATTTGTATCACAGTGACGGTATCAGATACAATATCCCAAGATTCTAAACAGGTATTAACCGCATCCAAGCTCTTTGTTCTCATGAAGTTGATCTTTTATGACGTTAAGCTCTGCTACTTCGATTTACCAAACAGGCTGTGAAAGAGAATATTATGAATCAAATGACCAATGCCTCTCAAATGATTAAGCTAGAAAAGGATCCCCATGCTGCATTTGCATTGATTATTGACGGGAAGACTCTTACTTATGCGTTGGAAGATGATATGAAGTATCAGTTTTTGGCATTAGCAGTTGAGTGTGCATCTGTCATATGCTGCCGTGTCTCTCCCAAGCAGAAGGCACTGGTGAGATCCTTTTTGTTCCTTGCTTTGCTGAATTTTCAAGTTGATATTTTCTTTTGGACTTGAGTTCAAAATCTGTGTAGACCTTCTCACTGCAGACAGTGGCGAATTTTTCCTACTTGAATTTTGATTTTACCAGGTAACAAGGTTAGTGAAAGAGGGAACTGGAAGAACCACCTTAGCAATCGGTGATGGTGCAAATGATGTTGGAATGATTCAAGAAGCTGACATTGGTATTGGCATCAGTGGGGTGGAAGGTATGCAGGTTAGTGAAGCATACAGTTTTTCTCCTGCGTGATGCATTTCTAGTCACACGAATTCACCATTTTGTCTCGTGCAAATGTAGTTTATCAGTTTAGCTTTTGCTCTGTAGGAGTTCATTCTGATTTTACAAGATCACAAATAATTGTTGTCGTTCTCTTTTCTATGCAAAGAAGAAATTCTAGGGTAGGCATAGCCTATCACATAGCAATATAAGTCCATCAATATAATTGCATCACACATTCGTTTTTATCAAGTGTTACAATAACATTAACATTAGCTAGTATGTTGTTCATATACTTGATAAAGTTGGCTCATATTATGATGGTATTGATTGCACCTGTATTATGATACAAAATCATCTGGTAAATCATCTTCTTCTTCTATATCAGTATATCTGCTTCTTGATGTTACAGTTCGAACTTATGGAACTCATGAAATTCATGTACAGGCTGTGATGGCCAGTGATTTCTCTATCGCTCAGTTCCGATTCTTGGAAAGACTTCTGGTTGTGCATGGGCATTGGTGCTACAAGAGAATCGCTCAAATGGTAATAATTGAACAATAACAACCTCGGCTTTAATAATGCAAAAGGAGTTCATTATAATTGCATCCACCACATAGATATATATGCACTTCCATGGTCATAATGAAGTTCTACGCAGATGCTTAACTTGCTTGGTTAATCTGTGTTTGAGCTGGGATGTTTTGTGTGCAGATTTGCTATTTCTTTTACAAGAATATAGCATTCGGTCTCACCCTGTTCTACTTTGAGGCATTCACTGCCTTCTCCGGGCAGTCGATCTACGATGACTGGTACATGCTATTATTCAACGTTGTTCTTACCTCCCTTCCTGTTATTTCACTCGGAGTTTTTGAGCAAGATGTTTCTTCTGAGGTCTGCCTACAGGTCAGTCTGATCAAATACTTATCAACAATTATCATTCAATCATGAAATCTTTCATCTTACTGTACTGATGCATATTATATTTCCTTTACAGTTCCCAGCACTATATCAGCAAGGACCCAAAAATCTATTCTTTGACTGGTATAGGATATTGGGCTGGATGGGCAATGGTCTCTATTCCTCTTTAGTTATTTTCTTTCTCAATCTCATCATCCTGTTCGATCAACCATTCCGTGCCGAGGGTCAAACTGCCGACATGGCCATTGTGGGCACTACCATGTTCTCTTGCATCATCTGTGCTGTCAACTGCCAAATTGCACTTACAATGAGCCACTTCACATGGATCCAACATGTTTTTGTCTGGGGCAGCGTTGCAGCCTGGTTCCTGTTCCTCATACTTTATGGGATGATTTCCCCGATTTATTCTGGAAATGGATTCCAGATTTTAGTTGAAGCTCTCGGTCCAGCACCCTTATACTGGTGTTCCATCATCCTGGTGACAGTCACATGCAATTTGCCATACCTGGTTCACATATCATTCCAGAGATGCATCCATCCCATGGATCACCATATCATCCAGGAAATCAAGTACTACAAGAAGGACGTGGAAGATCAACACATGTGGAGACGAGAGCGGTCCAAGGCTAGACAAGAGACCAAGATTGGATTCTCTGTAAGAGTTGAGGCAAAGATCAGACAATTAAAAGGAAAGCTGCAGAAGAAGCATTCTGTCATGGTATCCCAAACACATAGTTTTGCATCTTCTCCATCATAGTCTTGCCTAATATTTTTGAATCCCTATTCTTTTTACATTGTTTTATTTTTTTTTCTTCTGTGGGAAAAGTCCAAGGTTTTTGGTCCTTAGTTTTTACTCTTCTGTTTCTTATCATGTTCTCTGTAATGATTCATTTTACACATTTTTTTTTTCTTGACTTGGTTCCTTCCTTTATACAGAAGCATTCGAGCTGTTGTATGTACACTACTCATAAACATTTGAGAAGCCTGTGAAAATAGTTAATATCTAACATTTGCATTGTTTTTTCCTTTACCCTCTTCTTCTTCCTCAACTGGACTGACAGTAGAGGGGGCAAGGGGGGCAGTTGCCTCTGTTGCTTGTTAAAGTTTTATACCATTGGCATGTAGTCATCAGCCAGAGTGGACAGGACCTGACGGATGATCCATAAAGGAAAGCCCTGATCCGGTGTAGAAAGAACAAGTCAAAATATAGCTTGGAATCCATCTGCTAATGAATGAAGGAAGGAAGCAGAAGGTGGGTCAATATCTGCTGCAGTAGTAATTCCATATGGTTCCTGGTCCCCAGCTTTGAATGGGTTGTTTCTCTTGTTATGAAAGAAGCATTTACAATATCCAGCCATGACTCATTCTCATACTAACAAATTCAACCCAATAAAATACAAATTAAATTTAAATTATTTATAACTCCGTTCAATTTGATTCATTTACTTGCAGAAAATAATATATGGAAATGAATAAGCTGTGGTAGGTAGTCTATATTTGAAACGGTCAAATACGTCGTACCGTTAATCCAACGGTCAAAATAATCCATTCCATTTCAACTCTTTATCCGGTAGTTCAAATTCTACTCAAATGCTATGTAATTTAACGTATACTATTATTATATTTTAAAATAACTGAATTGTAATTTTTGGATATTTTTTTACTTTGAATTTAAATAAAAATATGGGAAATTATATTAAAATTTTGTAAGTTTTATTTTGATAAATTATATTTATATAATTATTTTAAAATTATTTTATTATTTTTTATCTATCATATTTATCATTAATATATATGATATATACTACATATAAATTTATTGAACATATCTAACATATCATATATATGAAATATAATACAATAAATAAATAAATAAATAAATATTAAATTAGAGGGTATTCAAATTTAAATAATTAATTTATCAAATTTATTATTTGAAAAACTATCCAAAAACGACATAAAAAACCAGTAAAAGTTATAAAATTTAATGTCATATCTGTATTAAATTTATAAATGGAGTATCTATCATACATATCATTAACACGTCATTAAATTCTTATTAGATAATAAAACTATAATTATAAAAGCCAAATTGAGTACTTCAAAATTTCTAATTTATAAATTAATAACAAAAATGCACCCTCCATTATTCCTAATTTTGGATACTATCACATTTCAATAAAAATGGAAATTCTTATTTTTTTGGTTAATTTTTCATTTTTAAATAACAAATTTTTATGGATAAATTAAATGAAACATATATTTACTTATGAATAAAAAAAATATTTATAAAAATTATGAAATTTATTTAACTAAATATTATTTAAAATAAAATAATATCCTTTCTTTAAAAACAAAGAATGACCGTTGGCAGGAGGAGCGGTAGCAGTATATTCTCCTCGAAATATACCAGACTACGTCGTTTTCTTACCAACGAAAGCGACATCGTTTGATAGGCATGTCGTCGATCAATTTGTCGATTAAATCAAGGAAAGGAAAAGCAAAAGGGAAAGGAAAAACAGCAAACAAACAATGTCTCACTTCTCTCTCTTATAATGACAAGCTCTTTAGTGAGAGAAAGTCGTTATTTACATTCCATCTATACCCTCCTTCTTTCTTTTATTCATTTATTTATTTTTCTATCCCCGATATTCTCCCTCCGTCGTTGATTTCCTTCTCATTATCGGCTTATCGTTATCTTCGCCGACACCTGTAATGGTCGGTTCCGTTCACTCCTTTTGAAAATTTGGAGGGAATCGATTTTCTTTTCTTTCTTTCTTTTTAATGCTTTCAATCAAAATTATCGACACGATATTTTCATTGTTATATAAATAGAGAGGAGGAGCAAGAAAAGGAAAGCGGATTAGGAATTTTATTTTATCTTTTTTTAATTTTGTAAATTCGTTACTTGTAATGGAACCGCGTGTCGGTAATAAGTTTCGTCTCGGTCGTAAGATCGGTAGCGGTTCATTTGGAGAGATCTATCTCGGTTAGTTTTTATTTCAGTTTATTTTTAGAATTGCCTAATTTTATCTGTTAATTTTCATGCTTTTTTCCTCTTTTTTTAATTATTTTTTGTCAGGTACTAACATCCAAAATAACGAGGAAGCTGCAATTAAGCTTGTGAGTAGGTTTTTTTTTTTTTTCCTCTTTAGCTGAAAGAGTTGCTGGAGTTCGCAGTTTTATGAATTGTTTGCAGTAAATTACAATATTTAATTGCTTTGTTTTTTTTTTTTTTGCAATTAGGAAAATGTCAAGACTAAGCATCCCCAGTTGCTTTACGAGTCCAAGTTGTATAAAATTTTGCAAGGAGGAAGTAATGTTTTTGTCTATATATAATAATATATATTTTTTGAACCTTCTGAGTGATTTTTTTCAGAATTTCTCATTATTTTTAATCTGGGCAGCTGGAATTCCAAATATTAGATGGTTTGGTGTTGAAGGGGATTATAACGTTCTTGTGATGGATTTACTTGGACCTAGTCTTGAAGATTTGTTCAACTTCTGTAGTAGGAAACTGTCTCTCAAAACCGTTCTTATGCTTGCAGACCAGATGGTAATTTTTTTTTTTTGAATGTCATGCACTCTTGCATTATGAGTTTTATATTGATTGTTATATGCTGTTTCTGTCAGATTAATAGGGTCGAATTTGTTCATTCCAAATCGTTCCTCCATCGAGATATCAAGCCTGATAACTTCTTAATGGGATTAGCGAGGCGAGCTAATCAGGTTTTGGTTTACCCGGTTAATTGTTTCGTTTAGTTTTATTCTCTTTTTTGATCACGTTATTTGATATCTTTGATCAAATGCAGGTATATATCATTGACTTTGGTCTGGCTAAGAAGTATAGAGACACTTCAACGCATCAGCATATTCCTTACAGGTTCATAATTCAAAAACTCAGAGCAGACTTATGATTTCTGTACTTATGTGAAGCTCGGACTTTTAAATTATTTGTGTAGCGTCCAATATGCGGCATATCTTACAAGTGGACGGAAAAACTTGAAACCATTTAGTTTACAATGTGATTAATTGGTACTAGTTAGCAGAGTTTATCGTCTTAAGACTGCTTTCTTCTTCTCCTTACTTCTTGTTCTTCTTAGTCACTTCTGCTGCGTTGGTAGATGATCTACTAGTGCCACCTAGATTAATAATCAGTCAACTTAGCTAGACTAACACATTGCCACTGAACTGTGGCAATTTATGATCTGCCTATCTTTGATAGTAATGTTCGAACTAGTAGTTGAGTTCACCGTAATCTGGAAGCAGCTGCTCATGCTTACATAATACTGGTACTTGGTTAAGAATAAGTGGTACTAACTATTAAAAGTTGTATGTTTTATCCATTTACATAAGTTCCAATAGTATGATTTATTTACTGATCTGTATATTAGGCTTGTGTCGATCAATGTTGGCCTCGTTTCAAATTTGACTTCACGTCTCTTTCATCTGCAGAGAAAATAAGAATTTGACTGGAACTGCAAGATATGCTAGCATGAATACTCATCTTGGCATTGGCATGTTACTTGCTCTTCTCTTGTCCATTTCTACAGAGTTCATTGTCAATGAATTTAGTGATCATTGATTGTATATCTAACGTTACCTGTGAACTTTGTAGAACAAAGCCGCCGGGATGATCTAGAATCGCTAGGATATGTTCTTATGTATTTTCTAAGAGGAAGGTAAACAAGCTTGTTTGCTGCTATCAGCTCATTTTTTCCCTTATGTTTTAGTGGCTTTGGTTTTAACATCATTTATGTTTGTAGTCTACCGTGGCAAGGACTAAAAGCAGGAAACAAGAAGCAGAAATATGAAAAAATCAGTGAAAAAAAAGTATCGACTTCTATTGAGGTAAAGGTGTCTTAAGCTGGCATGGTAATTTGTATTATGATATTGAGCATCATTTAACTGTTTTATAAACTCCCCGGATCTACTTCAGGCCTTATGTCGAGGTTATCCCACAGAATTTGCATCCTACTTCCATTACTGTCGATCATTGCGTTTTGATGATAAACCTGATTATGCTTACCTGAAACGGCTATTTCGTGATCTTTTTATTCGTGAAGGTTTGTACTTTCTGTGCACTTTTACCCTTTGATGTTATATGGATCTAATACTTAAAATATAGCAAACTCAAGTACTTGGTGGTTACAATTAGTTTAATTTTATTCTGAATTCAGGTTTCCAATTCGACTACGTCTTTGATTGGACAATTTTGAAATATCAGCAATCCCAGATTGCTAACCCACCTAGGCGTGCTCTTGTTAGTATTAATATCATTTTTTTGCTTCTTACTGCTTCTAGCGATGGGAAGATAAGTCATCAACATTTGTGTTTGTTTTTTTTTTTTGACTTATGTAGGGCCCTGGTGCTGGACCAAGCTCTGGCATACCTCCTTCTGGTGCTATTATTGAGAGGGAATCAGGTTGCCCTGCTGGTTTTCTTCTCAGGTTTTAATTATATGTGCAATCTAATTTACATATGATTTGAGTGATTTTTGCACTTAATCGCAGGTGGGGGCGGCGAGCGTAGACTTGGTTGGCCTTCTACAGATCCCACTCGAAGTAGAAACTCAGGGCCTATTACAAGTTCTGTAGACACGTCTAAACAAAAAGGTTACAATGCAAGTAATCTACCGTTAAGCAAAGATGCTACAGTAAGTGCTTGTATCTGCTTGTGGTTGCGAGATGCCAGAAATGCGCTATTTTGAATACCCTCACAGTAAATATAGAACTATGTTAAACTCCATTATCACAGTGACTTGACTTACCCTTATGAGAAAAATATATCAATTTGGTCTGGCCTTTCTCCGGAATGAATTCACGTTGTTTCTTGCATTCATTGCTCTTGCCTGAACTCTTGCAGCTATCCAGCTCAATTTTTGCCCGGTCTAGTGGAACATCAAAGCGACCTGCTATTTCAAGCAATCATGTTTCAGCACTTACTGGCAAGGAGATTGATCCAACTCGCTCTCGCACGACAATCGATCCAAGTTCAGCACTCAAAATATCTGGTGGCCAAAGAAGTTCACCATCGTCCGCCGAGAAGAAGCATCTATCATCCGGTAGAAATACCTCAAACATAAAGACTTTCGAATCGACCCTCCGTGGGATCGAGAGCCTGCACTTCAGCAATGATGAAAAGGTACAGTATTAACGGACACCATCCTCAGTAATCTCTCCGTAAATTTCGGGTCAGACATTATCGTTACATGTGTGAAAAGTGAAAAATTACACGCTCCGGCAATGCATATGCCTATTCGCTAGTACCACCGGACAAAAACAGTTGAGATGCCATCTAATGGAATGTGTATAGTTTCATATTATCATAGAACACCTTAGCTTACTGCGAGTAGACCCTTTTAACTTCAAATTTTATAGCTACCCAAATCTTACCAGAAAAATGGGCAAACAAACATTACCTGGATAGAAAGGGCGTAACAAATAAGATCAACAGTTTCCAGTGTAATTGATCAAACAGTTTCGACTTGGATCCTTTAGTAAATGAAACATGCTTTATATTGAATGGTCAAAGTTTATAAAAAGAAACATGCTTTATGCTGACGTCAGAGCTGTCAAACAAAAACAAGAAATGGGAACATGGACTGCAAAAGACGAGCTGTTCCAACCTTTAGATCACATTGCTTTTTGAAAAGCCAGCTTAATCCATGGGAAAAGATATATGGTAAACCCCTTTACCATATATTTTAATATTTTTATATATAAATTTTATTAATTTATAATAATAAAATCACAATATTTAAAATATAAAAATATTAATAATAATTTTTCCTGGTATTATTAATATTAATGAACAAAACTACCAGCAAACAGTAATATTACACAGAGCTCAAACCGAAATGATCATTTAGATATTCAACAAATTACATGTACAAGCAAAACCCAACTTCGTTTATTTCATTCCCAGGTTATAGCATGGTGGATCGCTAGCAAGAAATGCATTTAATCATAACAATTTATATATATATATATATATATATATATATATATATATATATAAAACTTCAAAAGACACAGGATGCGGTCACCACCATTCATAAACTAGTTGGGTACAAGTGTTTTTGATCCACCTAAAGCTTTTCTTCAAAGACCCTTTCATCTTTCCTTCCATGGCATAGACTTTGTAGCTTGCAACTCTTGTTTTCCTTTGCAGTTCAGGATCATTAAAGCTCCAATTCCTTGAAGAAGAAGAAGAAGAAGACGACCCAGTTGCTGGTTTGTTCTTCCCTTTCTTCATCTTCAATTCCTTGCCAAACCGCTGCACTTGTCCTCCTCCTGCATAACTATAACACCTCAAATCTTGCATGCTGGTGGGCGCTGTTTTCTCATCCCCTACTTGCCTACAAGACTTGGATCTGAAACCCTCCATGGAACCTGAACAAACAGATCGAATAATCACTTTAAAAAGTTTAAGAATCTGATTATTTAAGATTCAAGTCAGAGAAAATTGAACAAGAAAATCTTTGCTTTGGGATAGCTTTGCCATTTATAGTTCTTCTAATTGATTCATGTGGAACTTTTCTCAAGTTCTATTATTATTGTAAAATGGAATTAATGTAGAGCGGTGATATATTATTTAATTATTATTTTTCAAAATTTTATAATATTATTATCAAATATCTTACGTTTTTAGATTTAAAATATTATTTAATTTATAAAATTTGTTATATATATATATATCCTTTATCTTATTTATTTATCTGTACATTTTAAAATATTTTATATTTATTAAAATATATATTTTTTAAAAATATATTTTTTAAAATTTTATAGAATAGATTCAAACATAAATGTCAGGAAATCTATGTATGATATGAGTGATATATTTAATAGATTTTATGGATATATTTAATATTGATATTTAATTGTTAAACCATACTCTTGATCTTATATTATAGCGTGGATGCCTTATAATATAATCTCCGCAGTTTCCTACAACTATAAATTTAGAAAGGTAAAAGGTATTGTAATCAGATGATGATAGGTATATAAATAAATTTGATTGACAACTTGTCATTTATCAATTATGAATATGAAGGGGTATGGAGCACAATACTGCTGGCTGCTGCTAATAGACAGGCCATGATCTTGTCAAGTCTTTCGGACTACATGCTATATATCCCACACACCATGAAAATTGATATGTTTAGCAGATTTTCACTGTCAACCTCATCCAGACCCGCAGCCGGAGCCAGCTCTAATGCAAACGTCTTACTCCTGCAGCTAAATATCATACATCTCTTAAGAGCTTTGATCTCGCTTGGTGCATTTGCATAGGAGAACTGGCCAGTACTTGTATGGTCCACCGACAAGGAAAAGCAACGCAGAAGCGCCAAAAGATTTTAGATCAAAAAGGGTATGAAATATACAGTACAGTTGCCAGGATGCAGGACTTTCCAAGTCGTCCGGAAGATAAGAAATGACGTGGCATTGGAGAATAGTCATGTGAGATTAAACTGTCAATTATGTTTGAGAAATATGCAATTAAAACACTAAACAAGAAGAACAAACAACACGTTAGACGGTTCTTCTGCAAAATATGAAACCTTACACTCAACTAGTAGCAAAAATTTATCACAGGAGATCAGCAACATTTGATGGCAGCTCCTCTATCACCACGTTATAAAACCTTTGAATATCAAACAGCATTCTCTCATCATCTCTAGTCACGAAGTTAATGGCAACGCCTTTTCTTCCAAACCGTCCCCCTCTTCCAATACGATGAAGGTAGTTCTCAGGTTGGGTTGGCAAATCGTAATTTATCACAAGAGAAACCTGCTGCACATCGATACCACGAGCCAGGAGATCAGTGGTGATGAGAACACGAGAGGAGCCAGAACGGAATTCTCGCATGATAATATCACGTGTGTTCTGGTCCATATCACCATGAGTTGCTGAAACTGTATGGTCTCGGCTTCGCATTTTGTCCGTGAGCCAGTCAACCTTGCGCCTTGTGTTGACAAAAATGACACTCTGAGTAATGGCTAGAGTCTCATAGAGATCACATAGTGTTTCTAGCTTCCATTCTTCCTTATCAACGTTGACGTAGAACTGCTTGATTCCTTCGAGGGTAAGCTCATCACGCTTAACCAATATCCTCACGGGCTTGTTCATGAACTTCCTTGTGATTTCAAGAGCTTCAGGTGGCATGGTGGCAGAAAACACACCAGTTTGAATTTTTCCGGGCAGCAACTGGAATATATCATAGATCTGATGGCCAGAAAAAGATATTACATCCAGAAAGGACAAAAAGAACATGGTGCCCACGAGAACTATCAAGATTTGAAGGGACTAGAACAGGTCTGAGCACATACCTGATCTTTAAAACCACGAGAAAGCATTTCATCAGCCTCATCCAGCACAAACATCTTAATGTAATCTGGGCGAAGTGATTGCCTTCTCAACATATCGAAGACACGTCCAGGAGTTCCCACAACAACATGAACACCAGCTTGAAGAATCCGTTGATCCTCACGAACACTTGTTCCACCCACACAGGCATGTACCTTAACACCAAGATAATCACCAAGGGCTCGCATAACCTTCTCAATCTGCTGTGCCAATTCTCTAGTTGGAGCCAGGACCAATGCCTGACATTGGACCAGACCATAATCAAGCTGCTGGAGAATTCCAGAGCAGAAAGTTGCTGTTTTCCCAGTTCCAGACTGTGCCTGCTGAATCACGTCAAGGCCCTTACAGAAGGGAACAATTCCTCTTTGCTGAATTGCAGAAGGCTTTTCAAAACCTTAAAAAATTATCCAAGACAGGATAATCAGCAAGAAGTTTGATATCAAACAGGGTAGATACTTAGATTGTTGAATTATTTCATTAAAAATCTCAAATGAACATGGAGAAACGTATGAAATGAAAAAGAGATGGCTTGAAGATTGAGCGTTTCATTTGAAAAAGCCTGCAGTATATTAAGGCAACAGAACAGCAGAACATATACCATAAGCATATATGCCCCTTAGAAGGTTCTCTTGCAATCCCATTGCATCAAAACTGTCATAAACCTCATCATATGAGGTGAAGAATTCTTGCCCGCCATCTGAGAGCCTGCAGAGCCATAAAAATTATGAATCAATATTGGCATCAAAATAGTGATAACTTAACAACATTAATATAAAGAATCCATGGCATGCACCCAAAAGTTACAAGCAAAAACTCACAGTTCACTCATTTTGGCATCATATTGCTTAGCGTCAAACTGTGATCCTTCTGGTGTCAAACCTGCCATGACTGCTTAAACAAAAACATTAGGGAAGCCCAAGAGCGAAGAATTGGTATAATCTAAAAAAGAGAAAGTGTAAAACTTTGATAGTGCATTATGATTCTTGCTTCAAATACATTAAATAATAGAGAAAATGAAAGCAAAACCACACTTACTAATAATTTCAACAAAGTTTAAAGAGCAGCAAATCCAAATTTTCTGTGCTTTAACATACTAATATTCCCATCTTGAATCGTTATGATATGGGAGGAAAGAAAAATAAAAAACACCACAGGAGAGCCGAATTTGCAAACCAAGCATAAAGGATACACGCATTGAACTTCTATTTCACCTATCTGGGAAAGATGTTCAAGGTGTAGCCAGGTTGGAATTTGTCATTTTAAGAATAGATCATTTATCACATACTGGCAAGTCTACTCCTCCAATTTATTAAGTTGCAGATCACATTATGAATAAAACATGGGAAACTACTTCAAGAGAGAGATCTCGAGGAGATCTCCATGGATCAGCAGAAAAAAGTAAATATTAGGAAAATCAATTCCATCCCTCGAAACTACACTAGAACATACTGGTCAAAAAAAAAAAAGAACCTAATGGCATGCATGGGCATGGGATGAGGCATCCCTTATTGACATGGTGTCTTGAAATCACGCAAAATATATACCCTTGAGTATGTATCAACAAATGGAGTAAAGTGAAGGCAAAAATGCCAGGTAACAAAATGTAAGAAGTACAATATTGCGAATGCATGACTATCGTATCAGCAAAGATTGAAAATAAGCTGTCTACTTACAAAGAACCCTAGATTACAAATTAATCACAAAAGTTACCCATGTTCTCCGCTCTTTAGAATATGGCAGGAAAAGGAATTGAAAAAATGTCACAGAAAAGCCAAACTTGAAAGCCAAAAAAGAAAGAGGATTACAAGCATTAAACTTCTGTTTCACTATCTGGAGAAGATTTATAAGGGGTAGCCATGTATCTGATAGATCATCAACCAACCAAATACTGCATTTGCCCACTCCTCCAATTTACTAATATCCCAATCAAATACTAAAACAACATTCAACGCATGAAAATTGAGAAAATATCTCCATTGATAAGCACGGAAAACAATATTTTCAGACATCCAATCCACCTGTGAAATCACACCAACCCGAATCTGGAAACTAACCTACTGAAGCAAACATAGATTGAGTGTGGCATCCAAAGTTGACGTGGTAAATCAAGTGCAACCATACTTCTATGTGCTAACGGCTACAAGGGATAATTACAAAAACATAAATTAAACCCAATATTCAACGATATACGGTCAGTGTAGACCCAATGACCACAAAGCCAATGTTGAAAGTTAATATTTGCACCTAAAATAAATTTTTTTTTATAAAAAATTACTCGTGCATTGTGTCTTCTATCTACACCAATTGCAGAAGCACTAAAAGGTCTAATCAAAGCAGAAACTAAAAAAAGGGTTTAATCTGAAGGTTTGCCCAGTTAACTTGTTGCTATTTGATCATGACCACTTGATCATCAACCCACTAAATCCAACACCTTAACATCCAACTACACCTCGTAGCAAACGAGTACAATACCCAGAAAGGAAATAAAGATTAAAACTTTATTCAACAGAAGAAGCAAACATATCAATCCTAATCCCATACAATTTACGAAGTAACCTCCTATTATCAAAACATCAAATATAAAAATAAATCTTCATAAAAATTATAAACACCACCAATAAATACCAGATAGAAATTCATTAAAAAAAAAACGTTAAAGATTAACTTTTCAAAAAAAAAAACAAGCACCCACATGAGATATCTCCATGGGACCAAAAGGGGCAAATAGAATATAAAAGGCAGCTAAGTTCACACACGCACACGTCTATAGATAGAAAAAAATACCTGCTGCGACTGAGGGAGAGATTGAACAGAGAAAACTAGATGCTATTGGCAAATAGAGAGAGAAAATTAGGGTTTCTGAAATCCCAAACTCCTCGGATCTTAAGCTTTGGAAGTTCACAAATGAAAAGAGTGAGAGCTTTTGGGACTGTAGCTTGTTTACATGGCTGTGGTTTGTTTCGGTCTTCACTTGCACACTAAAAAACAATAAAATTATTTATTTATAATTTTAATAAATATAAGTATTAACATTTAAAAGTGTATAATTTTCAAAATTAATAGTATTTTATTTGTTATTTATTTAATTTATGTTATAATTTTTAATATTTATTTGATTTTAATAAAATATTTTTATTATATATCATTTAAAATTAAAAAATTTTATTATATATATTAATTTTATAATAAAATTTTTATTATATTTTAAAATTATATTATTATGTATATTATTTAAAATTAATTTTGAGATATAATTATTTTAATTTATTTTTTATTTAATAAAAATGTAATTACATAATATATGATAAATATATTTATATGTAATTAATATATTTTATTTTTGATAAAAGATAAATTAATTAATAATATTAATTTAATTTAATTATGATAAAATTTTCTATTTTATTTAAAATAAAAGCATATAATATTATATTTAGATAATCTAAGTAAATATTAATATTTATGATAAGATTGAAAATTAGTTTTATAAATTAAAATTAAAATTATTTAATTATTTATATTTATTTTAGATAGATAAAAATGAGTATTTATATTTTGACTTTAAAGATACTTTTTAGATAGAAATTAAATTTTATATAAAATTAGATATAAATAAATTTTTATAAATTAAAATTATTATTATTTTATATAAAATTATATTAAAATAATTTTTATAAGTTAACATTATAACTATTTAATTTTTATATTTATTTTATTTTACATAAAATTAGATAATAATTAATTTATTTATTAAAATAATAATTATTTAATTTTTATATTTATTTTAATAATTAATAATTAATATTTATATTTTAACTTCAAATATAACTTTTTAGATAAAAATTAGGTTTTATATAATAACATATAAAATTAATTTTTATAAATTAAAATTATTATTATTTTATATAAAATTAGATAAAAATTAATTTTTACATATTAATTTTATAAATTAAAACTATCAATATTCTATATTTTTAAAAAATAAATTAATATAAATATACAAATATTTAATTTAATAAAATACTGAGAAATATTCAAAATAAAATTGTAATATAAAAAAATCAAATCCATTAAAGTAAGAAAAATAACTGAATTATTAGAATAATTTTATAGATTTAATATAAATAAAATTTTCAAAAATCAATGTTAATCAAATATTTGCATGAATTTAATTATTTATACTTTAATTATTAAATTTTTGGTAATTTATTATGTTTAATTTTTTAAATTCAGGTTAATAAGTAGAAAATTTAAACTTACATATAAAATTGTGAAAAGTATTTTTTTGTGATCAGGACATTCTTTAATATTATTTTATTTATATTTAATTATGAAGAACTATTCGAACTTTATTATTTAATAAACAATAAATCAAAAAATAAAAGATTTATGAAAATCTCGACTTTCCAATAAAGTCCTTGATAATGAAAGCTAATTGACAAAAATACCCATTGATTGTCTCTAAATTACCATAAAGGAAAGGCTTCTTCACTTCAGAAAGCTCCGTTCTGTCTTCGGTTTCTACGAGGGGTTCTCTCTTTGAGAAGATACATATATCTTTTTCTCTCTCCAATTGAAACCCTAGATCCTTTGAAGATCTAATTTTGAAGCTCTCCCTTTAATCTACGACTAAATCCCAGGTATATTCTATCATCAATTTGATTCATAATTGCATAAAAGAGCTAAAGGATTAAAAGGGCACACTTTCTTTTTAGGGTTTCAAAGAATTTTAGTACCCATTTTCTTTGACCATTTTAGACTTAAAATAGACATCACAGCTTCTTTGTGCTTTTTTGGGTTTGTATTGATATTGCCTTTGAGTTCTCCACGCGGTCGCCTCCTCACCTAGCT
The DNA here is from genome assembly GCA_948192965.1 of Dalechampia spathulata. Taxonomy (NCBI): domain Eukaryota; kingdom Viridiplantae; phylum Streptophyta; class Magnoliopsida; order Malpighiales; family Euphorbiaceae; genus Dalechampia; species Dalechampia spathulata. Next base: position 30,723 of record CANYBF010381683.1, read on the forward strand.
TTGATTATTAATTCGAGAGAAAGCCTTTAGGAAAGAGTGCGGCCTCTGTTTCACAGCTACAAGCTTCAGTTTTAGCTATATTGTGATCTTAATAGTTTTTGCATAAGCTTTTGGTTTGTCTTCATTTGATATTTGTCGACTTTTTTTTGTGCCTAAAATTGGTATTCTGAAATCTAGTTCTTACACATGGATCTATCAATAGCTACAGTTGGAATCATTTGTTTGTGGTTGGTTGTATTTCATAGTTTGTTTAAGCTTAAATTTGTTTGTTTGGTGGGATAGAAAAATGCAGGGAAAGAATAAAATTGGGCATGCTTTCTGTGTTTATTTTTCAAACACTGCATATTAGCATTCATTATATTTATTTGTAATGTTTTTGAGCGCTTTCCTTAGCTTTGATTTGAGCTCTTGTAGAGCTTGAATTCGAGCTCTTGTTCAGCTTCTAAATGAACTAAGCTTTAGTCTAACTCAAATTTTTCTTGTTTTATTTGAGTCAAGATCGAGGTGAGTTTGAGCTAACTACAAAACTAACAAGCTGAGCTTCAACAACTAAAAGCTCGGTTTGGCTTAGTTATTTTGCGCTCCTATTCAAGTAAGCATCTCATGATCTACTAACTAGTTGCGTGTAAATAGCTTTGTGGCTATTTGATGGTACTATCGTTTGTGCATTGGTTGTTAACATATATATTGTTCTGTTACCTTGCAGATTATCCTTTTAGAAGTTCTCAACATGGTTGATAGCAACAACTCTTCCGTTTCTTCTGGAGAAACTCCAAACCCTAATGATGGAAATGCATCCTCAGAGAGTGACCTTGCACTTGATACTTTAGCCAGAAAATTTCAAGAATCTCTTTCTCTTGGAAAGAGGCATAAATTTTGGGAAACTCAACCAGTTGGGCAATTCAAGGATATTGGGGACACCAGTTTGACCGAAGGCCCCATTGAACCTGCAACACTTTTATCTGAGGTCAAACAAGAACCTTACAACCTTCCGAACCTCTATGAGTGGGTCACTTGTGATATCAGCTCTGAAGAGATGTGCACTGAAGTATACAATCTTTTGACTGATAACTATGTTGAGGATGATGAGAACATGTTTAGATTTAACTATTCAAAAGAGTTTCTTCACTGGGCTCTGCAGCCACCTGGGTATATCAAGAGCTGGCATATTGGTGTCCGAGTCAAAAGTTCAAAGAAGTTGGTGGCTTTTATAACTGGTATTCCTGCAAGAATGCGGGTTCGTGATGAAATTGTTAAAATGGCAGAAGTTAACTTCTTGTGTGTTCACAAAAAGCTAAGATCAAAAAGACTCGCTCCTGTCATGATTAAGGAGGTGACAAGGAGAGTTCATATGGAGAACATTTGGCAAGCTGCTTATACTGCTGGAGTTGTTCTTCCTACACCAATTGCAACTTGCCAATATTGGCATAGATCTTTGAATCCCAAGAAGCTAATTGATGTAGGTTTTTCTAGACTCGGTGCAAGGATGACAATGAGTAGGACAATCAAGCTTTACAAGTTACCTGGGTCAACTGCTACCCCAGGGTTCAGAAAAATGGAGCTCCATGATGTTCCTGCTGTTACTAGGCTAATTAGGAACTATTTGAGTCAGTTTGTTGTTGCACCTGATTTTGATGAAAATGATGTTGAGCATTGGCTTCTCCCAAAAGAAGATGTTGTGGACAGTTTTGTGGTGGAAAGCCCGGAGACTCATGAGATCACTGATTTCTGCAGCTTTTATACTCTTCCTTCATCTATCCTTGGCAATCAAACTTATTCAAACCTGAAGGCAGCTTATTCGTATTACAACGTTTCGACCAAGACTCCATTGCTTCAGCTGATGAATGATGCTCTGATTGTTGCAAAGCGGCAAGACTTTGATGTCTTTAATGCTCTGGATGTCATGCAAAACGAGTCTTTCTTGAAGGAGCTGAAATTTGGTCCCGGTGATGGGAAACTTCACTATTATCTCTACAATTACCGGATTAGACAGACGTTGAAGCCTTCAGAGCTTGGTCTTGTTCTCCTATAGTCTGAACTCTGGAAAATATCGGATGCTGCTTAAACCAATGGAAGGTTTCTGTTTTTCACATTTGTTATCTTTTTCTTTGGTAATCTTTCTGATCAATTCAGGTGCATGTTTGAAATAACTGCAACAATCTGAGCCTCAGATTGTAGATTTTATTGTGCTTGTTGAAGAAAAAAAGGGATTTTGCAGGCTTTGCATTTTCTCCTCAAGTCTTTGAGGCATTTATGGATCGTTAGCCATTGTAACTGAGAACGCGTCTGAAAATTTAAAACCCTTTTTGGTTATGGCTTTGTTGAGGCCTCTTTATATCCAATCTTGAAGAACATATATGTCATGAAACGTCAGATGTCGTACCTGAATACTACAAAGAACTACAATGTTAAGATGCATAGAATTGAATGGTAACTACCAGTACAAATGATGAAAATGACTGAAACAAGACGCTCAAACCTCGCATACAGGTTAAATTTTTGCTGCCTCTACTTGTCAAATGCAATTTCTGTTATCTAAATAATGAATATGAAAGGAAAAGAAATATATCAGGGTTTCCACTGCAGTGCTCGAAAATGCCATCCTCGTAGGGGGAAAACATTTACATAAAGATTCTGAAAACCAATAAACTTTTGACTAAGTCAAGCCCAAAGAATAATTTCGCCTTGCGAACCTGCAAAAATTGATAAAGAAAATGTATTAGATTCCAGGACCAAGAGAATATTAAGATACAGTTGACAGATAATATCATGGGCATTTACATCGCTCGTAAATCTCTATAACTAACTGAAGCATTGTGTCGGCATCTTCTGCCATTTTTGATACTCTTTCTGCTTCCTTAACTGCTTCTGCAGCTAAAAATGATTTATTTTCAGCTTCAGCAACTTTATAAGCAGCAGCAATTGCTGCTTCCTCTACAGTCTCGCTAAATCGAGAGTTTTGTGGCCTGACATCTTTTTGTTTCGGAGTGGGTGTCTTGGTTCCCAGTGCGGCGCCTTTGCTGATTCTATAGCCATTTTGGACCTACGAGTTGATGACATGCCACGAGTAAGACACTTTCAAATGCTCTGATATGAATCGAACAACTACATTTACAGTGGAGTGATGTCATTAATTAGAGGAAACTCAAATGCATCGCTCGTCTGATCAAAGATCTCATGATTTCAAGGGTAGAAAATATGGACTAATCAAGTCAGATGCATCATCAAATTTTTCTTATTTCACCTTTTCCAACTTGCCTTGTGATGCAAGCCTCCTCAACCTTGAACCTAGTAACCTTCTAAAGTTATGTGGGACTTCATACCTTTGCTGCAGCACACAAACAAGAACAGTCATAGTCTGTACTCGGGATGAAAACAATACAAGTACGATGTTGATTTAAACATTAAAATCAAGGATCGCTGCACCCACAAACACTGTGACTAAAAAGACATAAGAGCAAAAGTTCAACAGCTCTGTTTCTGTGCATGAAGGCAAAATATACGTGATTTGGATCTTGGACAACCATGGCAGGCATTTGATGAAGCCAGTATGAGCGGCACTTTTCATAATCTTAAATCAATCACACATTTCTATGTTCCAAATTCCCAATGGCAAGTGAATCACAATTAATTTAACCTTGAAGAAAGTGTCAACAAAAACCATGGAGTCACAAATGAATCTTGAATCTCAATTCCTTTCCTCTTACAAAATGAACAAGACACAAGTTCATCAATTAGCATGGATTCATCAAGGACATACAATAACCATAGTACATCTTAGGCTCTAAATGATTTTTGATCTCACAAAACGTTCATTAACGTTTACCATTGTACCTCCTCATCCCAAAACTCTGATACCAGTGGTCTGCACCTTTGGTTCAGTAACATTATAGGGCTAGAAACTTTAACTATGCGGTGGCACAATACTACGAATCTCAAGGTAAATCACACTTGGTCACTATGACGTTGGAACCGTGAATAATGAAATACAACCTATAATCCAGTGATTCCAATTTAAGCTTTAAGGAAACAGAAAGGACACAAAATACCAAGGATGTCCATTTATTGAAAAAAAAGTAAACTTTTCTTGCTAGTGTTTGTGGGTCTAGCATGCCTCCTTTTCTTAGTGATAATCCCAACACTGTTTGATGCTGATACGTGGGAATAGCATGGGAAATCAAGACTTTAAAGAAAAGCAGTGAGAAGCATTTGACAGAGAAAAGGATAGGAAAGTTAATAAGCAATCAAGCTCGAACAACAGTGCTAGGAGCAGCAAAAGGTTAATAACCCTGTAACAAGCCATCCATTTAGCAAGCAAAGACAACCAAAGGGAGACCAAAAATTAAATGTTTAAGAGATCAGAAAAGAGACTCCAATCCATGGCTTGCTGGCAGTAAGATGACGCTCTGTGATGGGACTTGATTAGACTTAGTCTTGGAGGAAGTGAAACAAGAACCACAAAGAACATCCATCATACCTCAATGAAGTGAACAATAGCACTAATGTCACATCCATTTGCATCTCTTATGGTTGAAAGAGCTTCAAAAATCCATGCATTGTACCTGTTAACCAGAGCAACAGTATGAAAAGCTAAATAGGAAAATGAAAAAGATACACCAACGTTGTATATTCAAATGAAAAATTCTTGTATGTGTCAACAAGCTTCCAGAGGCAATCAACAGATACACCATAAAGGGTATCAAAACTAGTATACAAGCACCTTAAAGCGACAAGTGCATACACAAAATAGATAAAATTATTCACAAGGTTTTAACTTGACCTTAACTATGACATTACATAGGTTTGCACAGGCTGACAGGCATCCTGCCAAAATACAGTTCCGTACATCTGAATCCCATACCGACCACATGAAATAAAACAAAAAATGTATTAGATCATATTCTATAACTTTATAACATTAGTCACATAGCATTACTGCAGTCATCAAGCTTAAGCTGGCGGCCATTAGACTGTCAGAAGCCTTACGTGACTACTATTGTTCTCATCCTAAACAAGCTTTTCTTTTCCTTCTATATCCAAAACAATGGAACACACCTCTTTACCATAAAAATGTTGTAAATTGGGAAAAGGGAAGGTATTTTAGCTATTTATGACATGGACATGAAACATACAAAACCCTCCAAGAAATTCACAATATTATCAGACAACGTGTATTTTTTGCAAAAGTCATATAGAAAACAACCTTGAACCATTTTGTCCATCTGCTACGGTATTTAAAGACTCATCTGCAACAAGACCATCAGAAGGAGTAGAATTTTGAGTAGTAACGCCAGAGGGTAGAGTAAGTGCCAAAATTTTAGCTTTAGTTGACCCTCTTGATTTTTCTTTACAACCTTGTGCCGCTGCATTACTCACACTTAAATTTCGCCATTTGTCCTGCTCATGCAAGAACACAACCAAAAACACTTCATAAAACACCTCCACAATGAAGTTGGAAGAACAAATGCTGGACTCACATTAGTCTTCCAAAAATCAACAGTCTGTTACAGATGTTCAATAAAATTTCTTTACTATAGGCAGCAACTTAAACCAGTGATCACCGCAGAAACCGCGAGTTAAGTGATTTTCAAAATGTCCCAGAAGCTAGCATTTACTCCATTAACTTCTCTCCTTTTCAAAATAAGATATTACTGCATTAACTTAATTATCTCATAAAATGTTATGATCCTATCCTAATTAAATCAGAACCCTAAATTTCTGTAACTCAACAATTTCCAAGAACCCTTAAAACAAAAGGGAACCACTAGCAGCAAAAATCTCAGAAAAAAAAAACATGTGCGCTACTTCAATAAATAAACTAAAGACATTACAGAAAAGAAAAGGAAAGGAAAAACCTTGAGGTCAATATTGGAACGCAGAGTAAGAAAAGGGGCAAATTCAGGATCTTTGAGAATATTTTTCCATTTTCCATGGCCGTGTTTTGCTACTCCTTTTAACAGCGCTTCCTCTTCCTCTGCCCTCCATTTCTGTTTCTGGTTTCCCATTTTACGCCTTTCTTCTTCCTTCTTCTTCTTCTCCTCCTCCTCTTCCTCCTTCTACTCCGTTGAGCTAATCGTTACGCAAAATTCTAATGGATTCCTTTTCTTCTCAAGCTATCCATATCTACAATTTTTAAAGGGCAGTTTAATTAATTATAAAAGAAATAAGATTATAATTATTAAAAAATTGTTTAATAAATGTTTTTGACTATTTAATAATTTCAAAAAATCAAAATTATACTTACAAAAAGCATTTATTTATTTATTTTCTTTCAAGTGTCAGGTATGAATTCTTAAACTGGCTATGAAGCTATGATCCCTATACGGAAGTCCTAACTACGAAGTCCCAAGGGCCGCCAATAATCCCCTACATCATTGCTCAATTAAACTTACCTGGCCAAAACCCAAGCCAACCGTCCATCCTCCAGAAACGAAATCACTGTACGGTCAAGATTCATTCCTCAAATCTTCATGTCCATGTCCCTGCTTTCACCATTTATTCAACGGTCCAGATATATTATTAACGCAGACACTGGAATGATATGCAGACGAAAAATTTGAACACTCCAAATCTATGTTAACCTCACTGAGAGAAAAAGTCGAATCGGATCTGTTTGGAAATCAATAAAAATTTCAAGTCTTTTTATTAAGCACACAACTAGAGTTTTCCCCGGCTGGCTTTCTCTTCTCTTTCGCCATCTTTCCTATCTGGGTTTCCTTCGTTTCTCCTTTCAGATTTTTTTTTTTGAAACAGAAGTGTAAGCGTTATTAGAGTGAAGGTACTAGTTATGGCTCATACATCTCGTCTAATCAATCGCTCCACAAAGGTATGGATCGATTCTGCGTTCTGGGTTTATTTATTTATAGTTTTAGTTTCATGGGTGTTCTCAAGTTTCGATTTTTTTCTTCTGAATTTGATAATTCATCTCTTTTTTGCGCTTTGAGCAGTTAAGAAACGTTCCCAACTTACTGATGAGGCAAGAATATACTGGTTTGGTTCGTTGGTTTTCAAATGATACGCGGTTTTCTGTTGGTAGGAAGCATGGTACGCAGGGTAGTTTTGTTATTTTCACGTAAAATGCTAATTAATTTTGTAATTTCTTGATCCATTTTGGATCCGAACTTTGTTAATAAGTTGTCAAGCTGGCTTGTCTATGATGGACATTGTTCAGTTTGTCTTTCCAGCATATCTTGCTATCTGAGTGATACATGACCTGAAGGTCATCATTTGATTTGATGGTTGACTTTACCGATAAACCTGCATTTTGGCATGCTTTTTCGTTTTCCTTTGTCCAAGCATGGATGAAAAGAAATGCATAGATACCCATGAGATGATTTGGTTTGCCCCACTATGCATCCTGTTTCCATGTAGTGGGAGAATGATGAGAATGAAATGTCCTAAGAATGTGTATCCTACAGTGAGTTCTCTACTACATACTTGAGTTGCAACTAGTGACCGATATGAAAAGTAATGGGCTGTTTCCTGGAGGATCTGTAGTTATTTCACACACACACACATGTATATATTTTACTTTTGTGTAAGATGTGTTTACTGTTCCAGAAAATGGGAACGTTTCACAGCATGGCATTCTGCATGCAGAGAAGGAGAGGTTGTTTAGCACTGCTGCTGATAAAAGTGTAAGTTTTGCTAACACTGTTTTTGTTGCCACTCCATTTACTGCATGTTACTGTGATCGTAGGTTTTCTTTCCTCTTGTTAGTTAGTTTATTTACACTTGAATGAACTATATCTTGCTGAATTTACTCCCAGTTTGCAAGTAATTGCAAAATTTGGCTTTCTTTAGGTATTGTCAGTTGTTGCGTTGAAGAAAAATTCAACAAAGACAAAGTCGCAAATTCAGAATCCACTGGCTGGACATCTACTGTTGAAGGGCTTTACATGGTATTTTTTGTATATTTCTCCTCTATTCTCCTCCTTGCAACAGTTCTGATCACCTTTTCTTCTTTTCCTTATGTCAGTTCCCAGTTGCAATCAAAGAGAGGATTTTCATCTGATTCAGGTACTTTCTTGAGCTACCTCCTTACTAGGTGACCTTTAGAGCATGTCTAAATGGAAATTAAAAAAAGATGGAGCTAAACCCTAATGATGACTTCATCATGCTTATGATCTACTTCCTTGTCTATATTGCTTGCACGATCATTCTAGCTCTTGATTACATCAATTCTGTTCTTGCTTTGACGGTAGCGTTTCCCTTTGCTGGCCAGTCAATATTTAATTCTTATCCTGTGATTAGCTTGGATGAGTCATGATGCAAATTTCCTTCCTTGTGATATGTTCAATTGTCTGATAAATCCTGTTTATATTTGAGAGTGACTATTATTTGTCTCACCATTATTTATTGTATGATAATAATCTTCTTAATTTCATTTTTCCTTCCAATAATGTTGGTCTTTTCACTTATTAGGTGTTGGATACTTGACAATCATTCTTGTTGACATCTTCCTTCCTTGAAGAGTTGTGTGAATAATATTCAAAATATGGTGCAGGTCTTCCTCCACATCAGGAGATTGGCATGCCTTCACTGTCTCCAACAATGACTGAGGCATGTACTTTCTGCATCTTGTGTGAACATCAGTATATCCCGCATATATTAACTATTCAAGTTATCCAAACTTCAGGGTAATATAGCACGGTGGTTGAAGAAAGAGGGTGACAAAATTTCACCAGGCGAAGTACTATGTGAAGTTGAAACTGTAGGACTTTGTACTGGTTGTACTTGTTTCAATATTGTTTTATATGTGTTATCATCATGGACTATTGACACCTTTAACTTCTCTGTTACCTTTAAGGATAAAGCTACTGTTGAGATGGAATGCATGGAAGACGGTTTCCTTGCAAAGATCATAAAGGGAGATGGGTCAAAAGAAATCAAAGTTGGTGAGGTATTGGCCGCATCTGATATTCAGAAAAGCTGTTTGCCTCGGTAGTCTTCTATTATCTTATTTGTTTCTTTCCTGTATGGGAAATTGGGGCACTAGGCAGTGGAAGGAGTCATATGCTAAATCTGACTTGAATCTTGTTGGAGGCCAAAGTTGCAGTTTTGAGATTGACCTTGTAAATTCAATTTTGTTTTGGGAACAATAAGGCAGTTATAGTTGGAGATGCTGCTAGTTTGTGTTGGTGATATATTATGCTGCAACACGCTACTTATGCAGGTAATTGCTATTACTGTTGAAGATGAGGATGACATTGGCAAATTCAAAGATTACAGTCCTTCTGCATCAGGTGGTGCTGCTGAAGCTAAAGAGCCATCTGCTCCTAGCTCACCTCCCCCACCAAAGGAGGCGTCTGAGGAAACTGTTACTTCACCAGGACAAAGGACTGCAAAGCCTGAAGTGGCTCCTTCTGGAGATCGTATTTTTGCTAGTCCTCTTGCAAGAAAACTGGCTGAAGATCACAATGTTAGTGCGGCTAGAAAATTGTTTGTAAAGCACAAAATGCAGTTAGATCACAAGAATATTGCAATTGATTTGTGTACTACAAATATAGGTACCTCTCTCAAGCATCCAGGGAACTGGTCCTGATGGCAGCATTGTAAAAGCTGATATTGAAGATTACTTGGGTATAGTATTGTCTTAATTGTCCTTTCTTGTTAAACGTAGCCTGATCCATTAGTAACAGTGTTGAATGAGAGATTCTCTCTTTCTATGTAGCATCACGTGGGAAGGAAGTCTCAGCACCTAAGGCTAAGGCAGACACAACTGCTGCTTCAATTGATTACGTTGACATTCCTCATACTCAAATAAGAAAGGTAATATGAGCAGATAGATTATTTATTATGCCTAGACTGGTAGTATAATGGAATTTGGGTAGGAAACTTTTTCTTGGGCATCTTGATCTCTGACCATCAAAATCAGTATTAACATTAACAATTTTCTTTTTCTTCAAAAGCGTCAAATTCTTTCTTTTGACTACAATATCATTTGTAACATGGACCTCCTCATTCTGATGACACTAGGAAAAAACATCAGACTTTTTCTTATAATCTTTGTTTATTATGTTTGAGTTGGCTCTGAAGCAATTTCTGGCTTGATATTAATAGGTCACAGCTTCACGCTTGTTACAATCGAAGCAAACTATTCCTCACTATTATCTTACAGTAGATACATGTGTTGACAAACTTTTGGAGTAAGTACTAGTTTCTTCTGTTTTGCTACCATTGATACCATTAGTTACTTATCTTTTCTATGTGATTATTCACATAATATGATGACAGGTTGCGGGGGAAACTAAATTCATTGCAAGAGGCATCAGGTGGGAAGAGAATTTCTATTAATGATCTTGTTATTAAGGTAAACAGCCTTCATTGTTTGAAGTGTTTGGAAATACATATACTTCTCTTTTAAAATAAATTAACCACAATCTATAGATTTACTCTAGCTATTAAAATTTCTTAGAAGTTTAATGGTAGCTTTGTTTAAAGGGCATATGATAACGGTAAATGAGAAACATGAGTTTTGAAAGAAATGTTCTTGTTTCAAACATATGATTTGCAATGGCTTATTCGATTTTCTATCAGATTTTAGATGTTCAGAATTTGGTTGGAGTAATATCTTTGTCCATGTAATTACAGGCTGCTGCTTTGGCTCTTAGAAAAGCTCCCCAGTGCAACAGTTCTTGGACTGATAATTATATTCGCCAGTAAGTGCATGGTTACGGTTATTTTAAGAATTTTTATCACATTTAATATAACATTCCTCATATGCTTTAATGTAGGTACAATAATGTGAATATCAATGTAGCGGTGCAGACAGATAATGGACTATATGTACCAGTCGTTAGGGTGAGTAGTTGTATACCCTGAATAGCTTTTCTGCTTAAATCTCTACACTTTGTCTAGTTAACCATTACGGAATATGTAAAATTTCCAGGACGCAGACAAGAAAGGTTTATCTAAAATTGCCGAGGAGGTCAAGAATTTGGCGCAAAAAGCAAAAGACAATAGCTTGAAACCAGAAGATTACGAGGTGAGAAATATTATTCTCCCAAGTTTCCTGCTGGATGATCATGTCAAATGAGGAGTTATATATATTTCTTTTCTTTCTCTGCAGGGAGGCACATTTACCGTATCAAATTTGGGAGGGCCCTTTGGGATCAAGCAATTCTGTGCCATTATCAATCCTCCTCAATCAGGCATATTAGCAGTTGGCTCCGGTAAGTTGTGTACTTAATGACAACTAGACTAATATTGAACCAAATTATCCTCTCGTTATTAATATTCCATCTTTTTGATTACTTGATCCCATGTTCTTGAGCAGCTGAGAAGAGGGTTATTCCTGGTCTGGGACCTGATGAATTCAAATTTGCTTCCTTCATGTCAGTAACATTAAGTTGTGATCACCGTGTTATAGATGGTGGGTGGCTCTTATAAGATCACTACTAGCTAAACTTAGTACCATTATTCATCTTTATCGAGTGTGATCTTTTGGAGATAATAACACCATTTGGTCATCCTTGCATGTTATTCCAGGTGCAATTGGTGCAGAATGGTTAAAAGCATTCAAGGGCTACATTGAGAATCCTGAATCTATGTTGCTGTGAATCAGAGGTTGCTTTTTTCTGTCATTTCTCTCTATACCTTTTCTTGCAATGATTAACATGAGACATTTCATGCGGCCTATACTGCCTTCAATTTGAGCTGCATTTGTTCTTTCTGGCATTGGTTCATCACATAGGATCTTCAACTTGTTGGGAAACAATGGTGGGACGGAATAAATGTTGGGTTCTTTTGACTTTTGGGGCATAAATCTGCTCACTCGTCTACTCTGGTTTTGCAGAGTGTAATAATAACCCTTTACGAGGAATACATACATGTATTTATTTTGATTAGATTGACCTTTCCTTTTAACCGAAATGTTTTGTCCGAAGTTTTTACTCAATGGATGAACCGTATGGTCAACTGAAGTACAAACTCAAACTCGCCAATATTTTCTACCACTAATGATAAACAACTCGATTCAAGTTGTACACGAATTCTTGGGAACACCATCGGTATGTGAGGCCACATCATCCAATGACTCCCAAGGATTTGTATACATGAATTGTGTTATTTAGCACCATTCTTATTTCAACTGCAATTGTGATTCAAAATTTGGAAGAATTTCATTGATTTGCTTCATAGACGTGAAACTTGCCGGTATAGACATGTCTTTGTTTCTGTTTGATGATAGTCAATTTGGTTGATTCAGTTTTCCACTTCAATTTCAAGAAATACATGGTGAGCAATAACTGGAAGTTGTTCAGTTGCGAGGCCGCATTCCTGAGGCTCCAGAACCATAAACTTCTTGTTATAATTCCTCAGAATATCCTCAAGAAGATACTAAGAATTACACTTCTATTTTTAAGAAGCTATAGGTGAATTTTCATTCCTAAAATCTATTTGCCAACTTCAATCTTTACTTTTGAAGATTTAATTGTTTCTTTAAAATTTTTTCCAAACTGTTTTGGAAAAGATTTTATTACTTATCTTTTCTCAACAACCATTTGAAAAATAAAAAAATAAATGTTGGAAAAATGCTTTTCCAAACTGCAATGTTAAACAAATAAATCAAACATCAGAAGTCGCAAGACTTGCTGAAATTCGCCTTACAGGGCAGTTTTGGATCCTACAAATAAACTTTCAGTCTTTTGAAATAGTGACTAACCTCACTTGAAGGGCTTTGTGGTTCTGAAATTGGATAGTCTGGACTAGATAGTGGTATGCATGTTTTATGTTCCATAGCCGTTGCAGGATTTACGAGCCTTTCCAACTCCGGCAACACATCAGTGGCAAGGTCTGGTCTATCCCTTTTTCTTAACTCACAGCACTTGATTGCTATTTTTGCAAGTGAGAGACAATCTTCGACCGGCCAATCTGTCAACACAGGGTCGAGCATTGCCGAAAACAGTCCTTTTTTGATCGAATCCTCCACCTGGTAGGATAGACCCATTGGAGGTTTTGCTGTGAGGATTTGTAACAGGACCACACCGAATGAGAACAAATCTGACTTGACACCCAGTAATCCTGTTTGCTGATACTCGGGATCAATGTAACAAAATGTTCCAGCTGCTGCTGTCATCCGATATTGACTGACGTCATTAGCTATGGATGGTGGAACAAGCCTTGCCAAACCAACATCGCTGATTTTGCTAACGTAATTACGATCTAAAAGAATGTTTGCTGGCTTCAAATCACGATGCACCAAAGGTTCTGGTTTCGTCTCGTGAAGAAAAAGAAGCGCCGTGGCAATTTCATATGCTATTCTGAAGCGGGTTTGCCATGGAATTGGAGGAGTGTTATCTTTCCTGTATAGGCGATCTTCTAAGCTGCCATTTTCCATGTATTCGTATACAAGACATCCATACTCAGGGCAAGCTCCAAGCAGGATAACCATGTGTGGATGTCTCATGTTGCTTAAAACATCAATCTACATTCAAAACAGAACCATTCTAAAGTTAAACGATGATGAGTAGTCTTCCTGCAGTACTCGTAAGAAATTGAACGATCTAGCTTACCTCCTGTCGAAATTGCTTTTTCCCTTGTGATAAATCTGGCCTCAGGATTTTGATGGCCACGCCAATGTGATTAAGCATGCCTCTAAAAACAGGTCCATACCCACCTTCACCAATCTTTTGGGAATCTGAGAAGTGTCCTGTCGCAACCTCTACCTCATGAATGCTGTATCTTCTACATCTAAGATCCTTATCGGCTGAAGTTTCCATCTTCTTTTTCCTTTCATGTGCTCCATTTTGAGCCCTGATTTCTGCATCCCTCTTTTGAACTTCTAGATCTGCTAGTTTTTTTGCTGCTTGTGTTGCTTCCAAAGCAACTACCTTCTTCTGCTTCTCCATTTCTGCCAATGTTAGTTGAGCCCCTTCAACCAATTTTTTATCTTCCGGCTCTCGAGGTCCCAGTGTCCGTAACCGGTTAAGCCCCCTTACCTACAAAGAATATGATCAACCCTTTAATAATCTCAAACCAGTCGTGGAAATGATCATAAATATTTGTAATGTATTTTAAACTATTATCTAATACTACCATTTGCTTAGCCTTAACAGCTTCTTTGGTCATTGAGCTAAACAATTGCATGGATTGTTGAAGCTCAATCTTCAATCTCCTCACTTCTGCATCCAATAAATGCTGTCATAAAGAACAATATCACTCTCAGTAACCTGGTGCCTCGTAATTAAAGTACAGAAGAACTTTCAAGTTTTCACAAGCCCGAGTGTCAGGTTATTTTTACTCACTGGAAGTTGCGAGGAGTCCGAGTTCTTGGAAATATCAGACTTGAAAGAGAAATCAGCAGTTTCACAGGAAACATCATCTGACGGGATACTTATGGGCCCTGATAAGAATTCACTGCCTTCTGATATCGACTCTTTACGCAGCAATTCTGGCAAGTAAGAACCTGTTGATGATGTTGAAGGTGAATCAGTCTTAAAGCTAAATCCACGCCTGTCATTATGATCTGTGGGAACTGACTCAATACTTCTGGTAGGGGATGTTTTATCAGAACTTTCACTTTTCCAGCTTCCATAGTAACTTGTTCTGCATGAACAAACAATACCCTCTTAACCAAAAGCATAAATACTGCCAACTTCTGAGTGACTTAGCCAATTCGAAACTGCCATGGCAGTATCTCATTCGGCCGAGTCTATAAATGATTCATGGACTTATCAAAGAAATCATAGACATGTAACAGTCCTGAAACTTACCGAGAACCAGAAAGCAGGCTGCTTGAAAGTTGATATGGTTCCCAGTGATCATGTGGCTTGGCTGAAGATGAAAAGCTGGTGCTAGTTGGGGATTGATTTTGTGGGGAGGATTGTGAAGAATTAGACAGCGGAAGAGGTTGGTTTGCTAAACGAAATGTCTGAACACTTCCTTTTGCAATCACATATACTGAACAAGAATCTGGTGCAGATTTGAGTAATGTTGAAGGAGTGTCTGGATGTCTGAATTTCCTGGGCAAGCAAAACAGGATTTCCTGAAGCTGAGACTCTTTAAGATTGCATACATGGAAAGCATAAACTAATTCGTTTGATTGCTGATTTCAGTGAGGACTGAAATAAAACAGAAGAAAGAAAACCTTGTAATAGCATTCCTGCGGGATGCGCCAACAACAATGCTGGAAATATTGTTGTGAGCAATGTATTCATTAAGTGCACTTGGAACATCAACGTCATGGATTACCACTTCCTTCGTTTCGATCTTAAAGACAAAATCCCAAATGAAAAAAGTCAAAAACAAAAGCAGCATAAGAAAATTAGAATGACTTTGTTTAATTTCAAGCATTGGTAGTCTAGTAAAGGTCGAATTACTCACTCCTCTTCGAGCACAGAATCCTCTGTATGGAAGATAGAATTGTTCCAGTTCTTGTGGAGTTGGTGGGCGACCTTCTTTAGGTGTATGTGCTGCGGACTCTCCTGGAAAATTCCGAATCAACACAAAAAATTTAACATAATCTAATGCAACATATACTAAAATCTCCATCATAGAACATATACCAAAATCTAGCAGGTTTTTTCAATGTATATTATTTCATTTCAGAATTGAAACTCGAAACGTACCAAAATACGGGGTTTTGCATGTAACATGAACAAGAATACAATAAGGATTTTTGAGATTAACAAGATGATCAACAGCCCATTTGACTGCACTTTGGCTGTTCTTGTCGCCATCAATAGCAATTGCAGGAACGCCATGATCTTCATGACCCCTAGATCCCGAACTATAAAAGGACATTCCACAATCCATATATATACTTTTTTGCATGCAAATCTTCTGCCTTTTACGTAAAAAAAACAAACCCACAAGATACTGTCAGAATTCAGATATTTATACAAAAAACTCTGACCAAGCCAAATCTACAGGGCTGATTGAAACATATATAAACATATATATATATATATACACGCACACACATATTCAACAATGTTTTAAAAAACAACAAAAGAAAGGTCAAACATTTTAGCTCATCGTTTGTTCATATTTTTTTACTAAATTTGGAAGAAAAAAAACTGGTTTTCTTAAGAGAATTAGAAGAAACAGAGTTCAGTTTCTGAAATTCATCTTTTCTTAGTTTGCTGTTATTTCTGTAAATTAACCACCTTTTCACTACAGATCTTTCCAGTCATGTTCATGAATTTTAGTAAATGGAAGTTAGTTATTTCAACTATGGCTCAACATGGGTTGCTTCGAACCCAAGTCAAGTCAATTTTTTAAAATCGAATCAGATCAGATTTTAATTCAGTTTTTCTTTCATTTTTTCAGTTATTTTGGTTTCAAATTAAAAATTTTAATTTTTTTAAATCAAATAGAATTAAATTTTTTTTAAATTCAAAATTTTTAAATCGAATCAAACTAAATTTATCAATTTGATTCAATTTTTAATTCAAATCATGCTCACCCTTAATTTGAAGTCATTACACACTTTCTTTTCAAAAAAAATATTTATTTATTTTACTTTGAAAATAATATGAATTTTTAAATTTAATTTTTCATACTTTCAATTATTTTTCGAAAATTACAAAACTAAACTTGTCACATCCTCTCTTAACACCTAGAATATATTTATATATGTAGTATTATTATTGGTGTGATTGGATAATTAAATATCATTAAATGTGCTTGAGATGATGTGCTTATGATATTATTGTGAGTGAATGATTAAATTGGTATGGTAATTATATGTTTTTGGAATGATTTAATTAAGTTTTGATTGAGAATTATTTGTTATACATATATGTACTTCTATATGATTTAAAAAGGTTAAGTGAAATAAATGAATATATATATATATATATATATATATATATAATTATAAAATAAAATAAAAAGAGAAAGAAGTAGGGAAGAGATAAACATTATGAGTCAAACTTTTGACTTTAACTTTGATTAAAGTGAGATATATAAGGCAAGTGATATTTTGTGTATATTAAGACCAAGTTAGAAGAAAGAAAAGAAAAAGATCATGTAAGAAGAAAGAGAGGAAGATAAATGAAGATAGTTATAGAACTCAAAGACTAGAGAAGAAGAGAAGGTGATTAAGGTTAACTAACTTCACACGAGCATAAAAGAAGGTGATTAGAAGAAGTGCTACTAGAAACACTTATTAGTGACTAAAGAAGTAAGTGTATACTTGATGTAAATGATATGTATATATGTTTGATCACCTTATGGTGTCACACCCGGACTCGACGTAACATGTCACATCCTGCATTTAGGGGTTTATTGTGCATTTATAAATTATTATGGTGTTATGTTTTCTATGTTATTGTTATGAAAATGATGTGAAATTATGATTATGGTGAGAAGTATGTAATAAAAATTGAGTTTAAAGCTTAATTGAGGATATTAAGAATTTTGCTGTAAAACACTAAATTGATGTTAACCGGCACTAAAACTTGGATTCTGAGTTATCTACAGTGAATTTGACTAAATGGTTTTCACCATTTGGCATGTGTTAACTTACTCTCGGTATATGTCAATTTTAAAAATTTTGGATTAAAATTTATTTTTGGACGTTAAAAATTGGGTCGTAGTTAGTTAGGCGATCAACTGATGAGATATTAAGGAAGTTAGATGTGTAAATTTATTATAAAAATTTCTTTAGCAAATTATAGAATTTATATAACTTATAGGTAGTTTAAGTATAATTAATTATTAGTATTTTATTCGAAATAGGAAATTTGAGGATAATAATTAATTAGGATCAATTAGATGAGATTATTGTTACAAAAATAATATAATTAAATAAGAAGTGGTGTATAAAGGGTGTGGAAATAAATTATAGAATTAAAGAGAGTAAAACAAAGTTTATTTAAGAAAATGATGTTATAAAGAAGGGTATTATGGTCTTTTAGCATGAATTATTTGGGTTATTCATTAACTATCATCTGCCCTACTTATCCTTCAGCAGCTACCGCCCCTCTTCTCTTCAACCCATCTCTTCCTTATCCTTTGATCGAACCATCTTCCTTCACCACCCAATCTTAATTGTTTCTTTAATTAGTTTTTGTTTTATCTTTAATTCTTATTTTAGCTTTTCTTTAAAGCTGTCGATCCCTTCTTTCTTTTTATTACATCTTTGCTTTTGATTTTTTTAATCTCCATAAAAACCTACAAGTTTGGGTTTGTTTCAAGCCGTATGGTAAGCATCATTTTTCTTGTTGCAAGGGGTCGAAATATGGCTATTGGTATTGTGTAAAAAATTTCTATCTTGATCTTCTTCTTCTTGTGGGCGAATTCTTTTGAGTCTCTTTTTACAAGTGCTGTGTTCTTTGGTCTGATCGAATCCTATCATTTATTTCAAAGAGGTAAACCGCAGCAGTAGTGTTACAGTAAGTTAGATTTTTCTTTCAGTTTTGTTCATTCTTTAAAAAAAAAAAAGCTGCAACATGATCGTCCTCTAACCTTCCTTCTTTGTTCATCTAGCTTTGTGAATTAAACATGTATATGTTTGTTTAGAAGGATTCTTATCACGATGGGTGTTGGTGCGTATATGTGGCCTTAGTTCACAAGGAGGAAAAATAGCAGTTGTTAGTTGATTTTTCTTTGAGTTTTGCTTAAGGTGAGATTTGTTAGTGTAAAATTTAATTATGTTTATGCATTTGATGAGCCGAAAGGTTTTGTGGTTGTGGTTTGTGTTTATGAAGGTTTGGATGGTTAAATGGTTTTCAGCTATATAAATTATGGAATGACATATTGGTCTTTATGTTGGGTGTTTGTGTTACACCCCAGCCCATACCTGGAGTAACATGCTCCCGTAGCATACGTAACGACCTCCTTTAAGGAAAGCCGCTACGTATCCTACAAGGGATACGTTACTTGAACCGAGTATTAAACTTCGTATGGGTACACGATCCTGCATTTAGTGGTGAGAAAAAGGGTAGCGTGACATACATTCAAGTAAGCATACATCAACTCCTGGGTAACATACATTCATTCATCCACACGATTTGATTTGATAACAGCTCATTTATATAATCAAAACAAACCAATACATACACGGGTTTTCTACTATGTACATAACCAACTCACCACTAGAACCATAATACTGACTACTGCCGCTATGACTAATATAGGCTAAATGGTACAAAAAGAAATGGAGATTGCCAAACAGCTCCAGTACCACTTCGATAAACGTTGAGTATAAAACTCAGTGGTGCTAAGAAACCATAGATAAACATACACATACAAAGCATCATAGAATACATTTCCGATAAATGCAATGTAATGCAAACATGCCTTGCATTCTTCCTCATTTTCATTCTTACAACCCTCTTCTTTTCTTATCATTGTGCACATTCCTTTCGCACATACTGGGTCCCTGTATGTACCGGTACTCATCTCCCGAAGGAGGGCATTTAACTGTATGGTGCTATGCACCCTTTTCCCTACTGTATGTCTCGAGACTCATCTATCTTTGGGAGGGCATTAGTCTATATGATCCCTTAACGGAATCCCATTAACATGATTGACCCAGCATGCCCAGAGCTTAGCTCTGCACTCATCACTCTCCTTCCTAATCTCTTTCATCCGTTCATTTCCCTCTCTCAATGCATGTTTTCATGGTATAGGCATCATTTCAACATATATAACCATCAAGCAAGTTATACATGCATCACTAAGAACATAGCAGAAAGAATTATCTATTTTAAGACCTTACTTCAGTTCCAGGATATAAAAAGGGGCCATTAATGAACCAACAAACATTAACTTAGCACAAACCTGTAATAAGAAGCTTGCTAATGTAAGCCCGTAATCTCGGTATGATCGGCCTCTAGCGGTAACCCCTAGCTCTCACACTTTCCCTGGTGCTTAGGAAGTCCAATTAAGTGTTTGGAAAGGTTTAGGAAAGAATAAGGTAATGAAAAACTAAAGAAAACCTTAATATTTATCCTTTGACCCGTCAAAATAAATCGTGTACGGTCGTACGGATCTTGGTACGCCCGTACCGAACTAAGGCTTCTGATGCACACAACTCCTGCGATTCGGTACGCCCGTACGTACTCAATTTTCCTGATAAACCCGAATTCCTACGAGTTGGTGTTCGGCCATATCACCCTTTCGT
>CANYBF010381766.1:0-12383 GCA_948192965.1 Dalechampia spathulata
AAATTGACAGAATTGGTGTTCAAGGACATGTTTTATTGGGAAGAATGGAATGAAGAAGATGAGGATGGGATAAGAAATAGTGGAGAAGAAGAAGGCATAAGAACAAGCCAAATAATGCCATGTCTCCGCTCTTTGACCCTTCAGGGCTGCACAAAGTTGAAGGCACTGCCATCTTACATCCTCAACAACACTTCTCTCATACCTGAGATTCTGCGTTGTGATGTTCTGGAGAAGCTTCCGCCGAAAGGTAATAGTTACAACTTCAGTTCATTATAATTTCTGTTAATGCTTTAAATAATAATAATAGTAATAAATTCTGGTTTAGTAAATTGTGAATGTGAGCTTGGCAACCAATAATAATAATGTTTCTGTGAATTCAGGCAGGTAAAAAAGAGGAATCTGGTAGTAGAGCATGAGGTATACATTTTTTGATTTGAACTTTATATTGCTTTTTATCGTCAAGTGAATAAATATCCATTCATGTGATTTGTTTCCAGTATAATTCGAGGATCAGCTGCTGGGGCTTTAAGGAAGAGAACAGGTTGTTACCTGTGTGTAGATCAAAATATGAATTGATTAGTAATAAACGTTTCGAATTAATTGGAATGATGGATTAATGTCTTAGAATGGATTCAGACTTTCCAACAACTTTATGTCTGCATCGGTGACGATTAAAGTTGGATGTGATCAACTTGAATATAATCCATTGAAAGGGACTCTGAGGTTGGCTTGTCCTTGTAATGGTTTTCAGTAAACACTGCCTTTTATCTTTGTTCTTCAATGTTCATCATTTATTTCTATATTTTCTTTTGCTTCTTCATTACATCCACATCTCAGCTTGTCCATATCTGTTGAGGCCAATTCAGCATAAACTATTTGAGAGATCAAACTTGTATATATTTTTTTAATTTTCTGACAATATTGTATTCCTTTTTCATAGTTTTTTTCACTTATGAGAAAGAGATATATACAAATTGAGATCACTTGTCCTTAAAGTTCCATTCAATTATTATTTATTACAGAGCTACCCTCCCTTCATTAAAAAAAAAAAACTAATTTTTACTTAAAAAAATTATATTCAAATTTAAATGTAAATAATAATTTTTACTTGCCAGCAATAAATGTAAAGAACTAAATAGTAATAGTTTTTATTTGTAAAACTAATTTTTTATCTAATAATTTTAACATAAGTATTAATATTCACTTAAATAATCTAAATATATATTATATAAATTTGATTTCAAATAAAATATCAATATTTTTTTACGATTAATTAATATCATATTTTTTTACGATTAATTAATATCATTGATTAGTTTCTAAAGCTTATATGTGACCCTCTTTCCTTTGTTTTTTTTGTCATTATATTCACATCTCAACCTGTACATCTGTAGAGACTAATTCAGCATAAATTATTAAAGAGATCAAACCTGTATGTCCCATATACCTTTATTTGATTGATTCTTTTGCAAGCAGTAGCGGAGCCAGAAATTCCATTAAGGGGGAGCTTCAATCAAGGGAGCTAAAAATTTAGTTTATCTGTTAGGACTTTAAAAGGATAAGCAGCTAGTAGGCAGAAATCCACCCGTGCTTCCCATGTCCCTACCCCCCTCTCCCAAGCCCAAGCCGGGGCTTCAGCCCCCCTTGCCCAGGTGGTGCTGGTTCCACCACTGTTTGCAAGAGTTATTGTTTCAGTGAATTGACAGAAAAGTCCCCCGCCATAAGATATATACAAGTTGAGAACATTTGTCCGTACAGTTCAAGTCTGATATTTGAAAATTCTTATTCAAATTATATTCATTTTGTTTGTTTCATTATGGATTAAATTGGCATGAGTTAAAACAAAAAAAGAAATTATACCATTTTTCATTTTTAAGTTTTAGTTTTATTTTATATCAATTGGATTTTTAATTAAAATATTTATTGATTTTTTATCAAATTATATTTTTATCCTTAATTTTATTTTTTTTATTTTTTTATTTCTCTCTTTTTGAAATTTTCATTTTTTAAATCTCTAATTCATTTTGTTTTTCTTTTTTTCCTCTTTATTTTTTCTTCTTCTTCTTTTTTTTTATAATTGTGTGGTTTTATGAAATTGGTCTTTCTTTCTTTATGATTTGTGATTTTATGAAACTGTGATACTTATTCTTTTTCTGGTTATCTTAGATTGTGCTTTTATTTATTTTGTTATTATTTTCATTTTTTTATGTAAATATATATATATATATGACTTAAAATAATAGTCAAATGAATAATGATATGATTTATCCCTTTTTCATATTCTAATAATTATGAAACATCATGATATAAAGAAAGAAGATGTCATTGTTTTCATCGAATAATCAATATATTAAACAATGCTTAAATGTAAAGATGGAATACGAATGAACGATTAAGTACTATTATTATTGAGTAGGAGAGTTTAGATTGAAAGTAACTTATTGTCATTCTAATTTCAAACTTTTATTTTTATTATTTATTGGTTAATACTTTAAATAATAATAATAATAATAATAATAATAATAATAATAATAATAATAATAATAATATTATTATTATTATTATTATTATTATTATTATTATTATTATTATTGTTATTATTATAATTGCTGGCTGTGATGCAGGCAGATGAATAGAGTATGGGGATGATGGAGGGGATGGCTTGGAGGAGGAGATTTGGTGATTGGTAGAGAATGTTTAATACTGCTTTAAGCTGCTACTCATCTTTGTAATTGTTTTCTTATCTTATGCTCATTATTAAAGAATTATTTTCAAAAAATTTAGAATGTTACATTAAATTTAGGATCTATTTTAATTTTTTGTAATCTTTATAAGTTAAAATTGAACCAGATTTCAAAACTAAAGAAAGAATTTGTTAGAAAAAATTAAAAAGGACCAAAATAGTCTTTTCAAATTGATTATGATTGATTGAGCTTTGAGATTTTGTGTATGTAATGTTATATCAACATAAAATGAACCTTTCTGCTTTATATTTTAATTTCTATTTGACATTTCACTTTGTTGTTTTTTTATTTCATTTTCATTTTATATATGAGATGTAATTTTTAATATTAATAATAGTAGAGAGGATTTGACCATAAAATATATTTATATTATATGAAAAGCTTTTAATATAAAAATAATTTCAAACTAATTAATTTAAATATAATTCTTATGAATGAAATATTACACTCTAAAAAAAATTACAAACATCTTTAGCTATTACTTTCACCATCATCATCTAATTTTTGTATGTAATAAATAATTGTTTATATACAAAATGCAAAGAATAATTATTTACTAATTAAAATATTAAAAAGTTATAAAGTAAAGTCATTCTAATTTTAAAATGAATATATATAATGAAATATATATTGATTTTACATGATAATACTTGCTTTTTAAAAGCAGTGGGGACCTTCATGTGAAAAGGGAATTCCATTTATCATGAAGGAATAATTGACAGACTAATATAACATTCAAAGAAATAGTATTAGCTGCCAACAAAATTTGCCTGCTGAATCCTTGATTTCATTTTAATTTTGTACTTAATTATTTTTTTTATTTTGATTTTCCAATTAATTTAAAAATACATTTAACATGAACCCAATATTTACTCGATAAATATAAAAAGTTTGGGAAAGGCATAAGCATGATGCTTTTGAGCTGCTTCCATGGATTTGGAAAACAGCTAATCCTTTTTACATTATTAATTCTTCTAATTCTCTAAATTACGCACCAGCTATTAATTTAAATTCTCCTGCAAAATTGAATATAATCCCTTACGTTGGAATCCAACATTATATACACACCCACAGATAGACAGACTTGTAGATATACTTGAACCACTTTGCTTTCTTCAATCATCTAACCAGTTTCACTTTAATATGGCAGTGGCTGATGTTCTCATTTCCAAACTTCTCGACTCCTTGATTTCACTTGTTAGTACCGACATAGACGAACACGCTAAGCTTGTTACTGGTGTGGAAGATCAACTCCAACAGCTTACAACAACTTTCCGATCCATCCAAGCTGTGTTGATTGATGCAGAGAGAAGGCAGCTCCAACAGGAACCTGTGCAACATTGGCTAGAAAAACTAAGGGTCATAGCCTACAACATCGATGATGTGTTGGACGAGTGGAACACTACAATTCTGCAATCAGAGATTCAAGCAGATGATACACTCACCCGTGTAAGGATTAAGGTACGGTCTGCCGTCAACTCATTTTGCCTTTGCTTTCCCTTTCATGAAGTTGCGTTCCGTCATGATATAGCTGTCAAGATTAGAGACTTTAACAAAAGTCTAGATGCTATAGCCAAAGAGAAAGAGAGATATGGCTTTCAACAAATCCCAGGGATCAGTGAACCAGCCCAACGGATAATGACTACCTCTGTTGTCAACATACCGAAAATCAAAGGCAGAGAGCATGATAAAAACAAAGTGATTCAGCTGTTGTTGGAAGAGAATGAGCTAAATCCTCATGTCATCTCTCTAGTAGGGATGGCAGGGATTGGGAAAACAACTCTTGCCAAACTGCTTTATAATGAAGACACGGTGAAGTCCAACTTTCATAAAACAATCTGGGTTTGTGTCTCAGATCCCTTTGATGAAATTAGAATTGCTAAGGCAGTATTGGAATCTCTTCAAGGAATAACGCCAAATCTAGTTGAAATGCAAAACATTGTTGAGAAGATCCAAAAAGAAATAGAAGGAAAAAGATTTTTGATTGTTTTGGATGATGTATGGAATGAAGATGCTCGAAAGTGGAGACAAGTAGAACAATTCCTCAAGTGTGGTTCACTAGGAAGTAAAATTCTGGTAACCACACGCAAGGAGAAGGTTGCAAGGACAACAGGTTGTAGCCCCAAGGACATAATCCAACTTGGATTGTTGTCCGATGAGGAGTGTTGGATGGCTTTTTGTCAAGTTGCATTTCTTGAAGGCAACAATCACAATTGTACAAAGAGTTTCAAAGAAATTGGAAGAAAAATTATGAAGAAGTGCAAAGGTTTGCCTCTTGCTGTAAATACAATAGGTGGTCTCTTGCGGTTTAAAGATTCCATAGAAGAATGGCAAAGAGTATTGAAGAGTGAATTATGGGAATTAGAGGAAGTGGAGGAACAAGTTTTTGCCCCATTAAGGTTAAGTTTTGATGACTTATCTCCATCCTTGAAACAATGCTTCTTGTATTGTGTTATTTTCCCCAAGGATTATGAGATGAGAAGAAGGCAGTTGATAGCAATGTGGGGTAGTCAAGGTTATATAAAGGGAACAAAAAATAAGGATGTAGTGATGATGGGTAATGAGCACTTTCAAAACTTATGCATGCGTTCTTTCTTTCAAGATTTTAAATTTGATTCATGGGATGAAAGTGTTACTGTTTTCAAAATGCATGATGTGGTGCATGATTTTGCTCAGTCTCTAATAATGAAGAAAGAATATTGTAGTATAAAGGTCAACAATCTTGAAGAGTTAATGAGAGATCCCAATGAAAATAAAATATTTCATGCAGGGGTTGTGCTTAGGAAAGGGGTAAGATTTCCTAGTTCCTTATGTACTTTAGAAAAGTTACGTAGCCTTGTTATCTTACCTAATTATAACAACTTTGAAGGATCCCTAGCTGATGTATTCAATAAATTGACTTGTTTGAGATCATTAAGTTTAAGTCGTTGTGACATTGAAGAAGTCCCGCCAAATATAAGTAAATTGATTCATTTGAGACAACTTGATTTGTCTTTGAATGAAGAATTGAAGGAGTTGCCTGATACAATATGTAAATTATATAATTTAGAGACCTTAGATGTGGAAGGGTGTCAATCTCTGGAATCATTACCTCCAAGAATAGGAAAGCTTGTTAATTTGAAGTGTCTTTATAATGATCGTTGTTATTTTTTGTTGCCAAAAGAAGTTGGGAAATTAAATGGTTTGCAGAGATTAAGCAAGATCGTGATTGTGGAAGATGAAGGAGAAGCATTAAGTTTAGGAGATTTAAAAAACTTGATTCAATTAGGTGGATCTTTGGAGATAAGTTTGTGGGGACGAGTGAGAGATGCGGAGGAGGGAGTATTGAAGGAAAAAGAGAACCTCTCTCAATTGAGTCTATGCTTTAGTCCTGTAGGTAAAGGAGAATATGAAGAAGAGTTAATAGAAGCTTTAGAGGCACCTCCAAATTTGAAATATTTGAGAATATATTTTTACAATGGCACCAAAAGTCCAAGCTGGATATCCTTGCTCACTTGTCTTAAGAAGGCTGAGCTTAGTAATTGGAGGAGTTGTGAGGAATTGCCTGCATTTGGAAATCTGCCTTCCCTCGAGTATCTTGAAATCGAGGAGTTTGATTGCATAAAAAGAGTTCGAGATGAGTTTGTTGGAATGAACAAGAATAAGATTGGTGCTTCTTCTTCAATTACTACTGTATTCCCCAAATTGACAGAATTGGTGTTCAGAGACATGGAGAATTGGGAAGAGTGGAATGAAGAAGAAAAGGATGAGAATAAGAAGAAAGAGAGAAATAGTGCAGAAGAAGAAGGCATAATAGCAAGGCAAATAATGCCATGTCTCCGCTCTTTGATCCTTAGGAACTGCCCGAAGTTGAAGGAACTGCCATCTTACATCCTCAACAACACTTCTCTGGATCGTTTCATTATAGGTTGTGATGTTCTGAATTACCTTTAGTGAATAGGTAGCTTATTGTCATTCTAATTTCAAGCTTTTATTTTTATTATTTATTGGTTAATACTTTAAATAATAATAATAATTTATTCTAATTTGAGGATCAGCTGGTGATGGCTTCAAGGAAGAGAAAATTTAAAAAAATGCTTTAAAGTGAGTGTGATAAGTAGCAATGTGTTTGGTAAAGTTTATAAAAAATTAAGAGAAATTTTTTTATTATGATTTATATATTATGATTATTAATGTTATTAATGCAATTGATGGAATATTTTATAACCAATTAAAATAATTACTTTTTTCTCAAAGTAATGTTAAAATTTTTTTATAATAAATTTCAAATAAATCTAAAATAAGCCCGAAGTAAACTTTTACGTACATTGAAATAAATATTAAATAGTTTCAAAGATTTTGTTATTTTTAAATTATTAAAAAAATATGATATTTTTTTATAAAATTTCTTTTTATCTTTAACGAATTTCAAGTTTTAGGAGAAACAAAGAAACAAATAGGCAAGTTTAGACTAAAATAAATAATTCAATTTAAATCTTCAAATAATATTTACTAAAATAAAAAAAATTTTATTTCTGAAGGAAGAGAGTAAAGATTCATTAACTTATATTCCTAAGTAGATGAACAGATATTTGGCAAAATTCAAAATGAACAATTAAGTAATAAATAAATATATCAAACACCCACAAATTGTTAATTAATTACAATTTATCTTCATTAATTGTGATCATGTTAGTTTTTTAACATTATTTAATTAAAACTCATAAAACTATATAAATTGATGGACAGTATTTTTAATAGTTAACTATAACAAAATCTAATGGTTAAAAATGTAATTTAAATTTAATGTTTTAAATAAAAAAAAACACAAAAATGTAATTTACAATTTATACAATCTATACAATCTTACTTATTACATTTTCTACTCTATTATTATCTTAAAAGTCTTTGCTATAAAAATTATTGACGAAATTAAATTGAATGGGATTTTTTTGAATTTTTTCTGTTCATTTTGATTTTTTTAATTCAGAAATATATTTGGATTGAGCTTTTGGGTTGGAGCAGTTGTGAGCAATTGCCTCCATTGGGAAATTTGCCTTCCCTCGAGTATCTTCAATTCTACAACTTTGATCGCATAAAAAGAGTTGGAGATGAGTTTCATGGAATGAACAAGAATAAGATTGCTGCTTCTTCTTCTACTACTGCATTCCCCAAATTGACAGAATTGGTATTCAAATACATGGATAATTGGGAAGAGTGGAATGAAGATGACAACGAGATTAACAAGGGACACAGAAGTAGTGGAGAAGAAGAAGGCATAATACCAAGGCACAAAATGCCATGTCTTCGCTATTTGACCCTTGATTGGTGCCCAAAGTTGAAGGGACTGCCATCTTACATCCTCAACAACACTTCTCTCATACCTAAGATTGAGGATTATGATGTCCTGGAGAACCTTCTGCTGAAAGGTAATAGTTACAACTACTGTTCATTATAATTTCAAACTGTGCCATTGATTTTATTTTCAAAATTTTTTCCGTTAACTAATAATAATGATTCATTCTGCTTTTGTAAATTGTGAATGTGAGATTGGCAGCTAATAATAATAATAATTTTTTTTTTCGAATTCAGGCAGGCATAAAAGACCAAACTGGTATTAGAGTGGGAGGTATACATTCTTTGATTTCAACTTTGTCTTGCTTTTATATTGAAGTGAATAAATATCCTTAAAGATGGATAGTGTTGTGGCGGTGCTCTTATGCTCTGATGGCTTCAAGGTTGAGAATTGGTTGGCTTCAAGGATGCTCTTATGCTCTCATGTTTTATTAAATTTGACGTCAAGAAATCCATTGTCTTGGTCAACTTGGCCATATGGTCTCATACTGGTACTGCAATTCAAGTATTGGATGATCCAAAATTAAAATTTTGATACATACTGTTTTCAATATTCGATTTTGAAATGTTTGATTAAAAACCATGAACTACATACTCTTGTATATATTAATTAAGATTGCTCCATGTAATGAAGATTTCCATTTATACAAACATTTTAATTTGCAAGAATACAATCGATAATGAAAATAAAGGGACTGAAACCTAAATCAAGTAATAAGTTTGTTCATTTTAGTTATAAACTCTTACTTATTCCTTTAAACGGTCCATGTGGAACAATCCCCGCATACTTCAACTAAGTGCTAGGCGGTAAGACTCGAGCCTTAAGCACTAGGAGCCAGGATCTAGGTGTGACGGATAGGGGTTTTATGTAAAAATAAAGTGAAATGGGTAGAGTGGGATTGGAAAGAATGTGTTATTGTTATTTCCAAAGCTAGTCATAGAGTATGTAAATCGAGTACTTGTGATCTAGTGTTTATCAATAACAGAAGTAGCCTTATTCATCCATGTGTTCTTCTATGTGCCAATGCTATGTGTGCCTTGCTGTGATTGTGGGATGAATGTTATGCTACATGTGATGCTTGTCTATGATGTGTCTAGATGTGCTTGTCCTAAAATTATGACAATCATGTATAAAGGAGCTAACCTCATTTTGTGTCTGTAGTTATAATTGATCGGCTGGCTTGTTGAAGGTAGTGTCCGAATACGAGTGCCGCACGAGTCCTGAAACATTGTCTCATATTCAACCCGTGACACTAGGCACCCGAGCACGGAGACCTAGGATCTGATAGTTGAAGCCTGATTTTAGGAAGTCATGATCCAAGCGTCAGGAGACAGAAAAGTTGTTGCCTACATAACGTCTAAATCCTTCAGATTCATCAGACTATCCATCTCACTTTGTTTCGCCTCTTTCATTTCTCTAACTCTCTCATCTCTTGTATACCTTATCGTTGTTTCTTCTTCCTTCGCCTGTTCTCTTCTTTTACATTTCTCATTATTTTCATCAAAACCGATTACAACCAATCTCCAATCCAATTAGAAGAAATAAATTAATAAATGAATAAAGTCTTTTGCATCCTCTCCAATATTTATTTATGTAAACATATAATAATTATAATAAAATATATAACTATGTCTCATGCACATATATAGTAATAATTTAATATAATAGCTAGTACAAAATAGACGTAAAAACAATATTTATTCCAAAACAAGTATAATAATAGATAAATTTTAAAAACAATATATTATTTATCCAAATATGATATAGCAATGATATATAATTTTTTTTACATAAGTTCTAAACTATTAATTATAATTATAAGTTCATGTAAATCTATACGTTAATAATAAATTCTACAACTTTTAAGGAAATGTGTGCATCATCCTAATCCTAATTCCATCTTTCTAATTATCTAAGGATACAAATGATTCACTCTGCTTCTATAGATCCATTAACATCATCCAGCTATAGATCCTTACTACAAGAAGCCATAGAGAGGAAAAACCAACTCCAAGTGTCTGGTAGGCAACCAACTTGGTTTGAAGTGAGTTTGATTTAGGAGAGGAGAATATAATAAATTCCAATAATAGACTTAATCCCAACTCAGCTATGATTTAGGACTTTCTTATATGTGAAAGATAAAAATATCTCTTTCTTCAATTTTCATCATTTATTTGTCTTCTTTCTTCTGTTTTTTTTCATTACAACTTATATATTTTATATATATTTTTAAAAATTATCATGATTCTGTTTTTTGGTTAATATTTTCTTTTATACAAATAAATATTTATTTAATTTTAAATAATTTTTTTATTTTGAAATGTAAAAGATGTTAGGAGTTATTCTTTTGACATATAAATTGACAACCAACAATATTCACAAGACTTTTCAACCCAAAATATATTTGATTGATTTTTGAAAATTCTTATTTTACTAATCTTCTTAAAATCATATCCAATTCATTCATTTCAATATGGTGGATTAAAATTGAGCTAAGCAGATATGAGTTGGATCCTTAATTTTTAAAAACATTTATGTTTTTTTATTTAAATTTAATATAGAAAATTATCTAAATAAATTATATAAATGTTAGTTTAAAAGTTAAAATGTAATAATAAAATATTATTTAAGAAATTAAAGAATCTCACTATTAATTAATAAATAATATATATATATATAATATAAAATAAACAATTTAAATTGAATCCAAAATTAAACACAAAGAGATATTATGAAGGCAGTATATGGTGGGGTTAATTTTGTAAATAAATATAATATATATAATTTGTAAATGTATTTAGTAAAATATGGTCTCTCCTACTATTTTTTAGTTCATTTTATTCAATTATTTTCATTTTCATTTTCATTATATATATGATTGTGATTTTTATTTTAATATTAATTATAGTAGAGAGGATTTGGGCGTAGAATTATATTTTTATAGTATATGGAAAGCTTTTACTACAAAAAATATAAAAATTAAAGAAAAATAATTATTTTGACATTAAACATACTATCATATTCTAGTAATAAAAATATAGTATTATAACAATTATATCTATATTTTAATGTTTTTATAAAATTATACAATTTATGATTTTTTACTGAATCAATCTTTTTCATAGCCTATTAAAAAGATACATAATTCTTAGAGAAAACTTTTCAATTTAAAATATAAATCTATCTTATTTATTTTAAATATAAAATTACCTCTTGCTGTTATAATCTAATTTATTATTATTGTTGTTGTTATTATTATTATTATTATTATTATTCTTAAAAAGATAAAAATGAATAATAAATGAATAAAGTACTTTTGCATTCTCTCTAATATTTATTATATATAAACATATAATAATCATAATAAAATATACAACTATGCCTCCACCATCCTAATCGTAATTCCATCTTTCTATTTGGCCAATGATACAAATGATTCACTCTGCTTTTATGTATTTGTTCGTTGATCACAATGCCTAGTTGTACTTTAACAATTAATTCAAAAGTTTTAATAATATAATATATATTTACACGATAAGATATGGTACCAAAAAAAGTTGGGCAAGGCATAAACATGGTGCTGTTGAGCTGTTTCCATGGATTTGGAAAACAGCTGGCCCTTTTTACATTATTAATTGTTCATTAGTGGTGTAGATGGGGACTTTGGATAGCTACATCGTTTAATAAGAGCAAGTTGTCACAGAACAAAAATATTTCACACGGAAAAGAAACAACTAAAATTTTGAATTTATAAGGAGGGTGCTGCACATTTAACATATCGTTTAGGAAAAGAATAATAACTCCGATGAAGTGATCGTATAGCATCAACAAGAAGCTATTATATGATGCTCTCATTCTTTATTAATATCAACATGCACTTATGTAATTGATGTTTCAACTTAATAAATTATTTGATTAGAATGAAATTTGAAATGGGTATATTTGATAATATGAATTTTGTAATGGATTTTTTACAATATTAATTTAGACTGACTCTGATTCATTTAAAAACTATGATTAAAGGGACTTTATATGGAGCAATTAAACATAAATTGATCACTGCCTTCAAATTAACAAATTTGTTTTTTTTATTAAAATTTTCCAAACACTTAAATAAATAGCATTAATAAAATAAAAAATTTTATTAACTAAAACATTATAATAAAAAAAGTAATTAATGAGTTACTCATTTATTGGAATAAAAATATAAATTAATTTTGGAACTAATGTCATCTACCTTTACGTAACGCAAATAAGTAAGAGGTTACAAATTAAATAAAATAAAAAAATCATATAATTTTATA
>CANYBF010382137.1:0-18903 GCA_948192965.1 Dalechampia spathulata
GACGCTAAAAGCCTGATAACCCTAAACTCCTGCGAGCAGTCGTACGGCCGTACCACCCGTTGGTACGCCCGTACGGGCACTATTCATCTGTCCCAAACACTGTTCACCTGAGAGCAAACCTGATTCCTGCGAGTTGCGGTATGGCCGTACGCCCATGTGGTACGCCCGTACGCACTCGAGGCCCTCAGTTCCCTGTTCCCTCTCTGTCTTGTACGACCGTACGCCCTATACGTACGCTCGTACCACTTCCTAAACTCACATAACTTGCCTATTTGGCAAGCCTAACTCATCCCGAAACAACCCAAACCTTCTTGCCAACCCTGCAACACTTCAATACACAAGCCTAAGCACAAATACAAGCCGTCCCTCATCCAACCGAGAAGACACACTTCCCAACGAGGCGACGTCACACAATAACTCATACATACACATTCATTGCGACATGAATACACATATACCCATATATACATTCATACACATACCAATACATTCACATATACACATTCACATACATTCATATGTAGACATGCACAAACATCCCTAGGTACCTCTATACGTATAACTCCTAGGGTCTCTATCGTGGGTGTAACAACTTCTAATGAATTCATGTGAAGTTATCCAATAATTAATTCAACTCTAACATAATTAATTATTTAAGATAAAACATTAATCATATATAATAAGTATCATGACATAAATTAATGATAAATATCAAAAACATATATAAAATCATCATCAATTAATAAAAATTAAAAAAATAACCATGATTAAATATTCAATCCTTAAATATATTTCTATTTATAATTACAACCAAAAAATAGAGAGAAAAATAATAATGAAACTCATTTAATCATAATTCTTCCTCCAACTTTGCATCTTAATCTTCAATCTTTAATAGGTTAATCTTTTTTAAAGCACATAATTAATGAATATAAATGAGAAATTGTTAGAAAAAAGTCTTGATTCAAAATAACAAAAGAAAAGGAAAATTAAAAGAAAAATAAAAAAAATAGATGAGAAAATGGTGAATGAATGCCCTAAGTTCAAGAAAATGAAGTTTTAAATGATGCAATCAAACATTCAACCATGAGCCTTTAGTTTCAGATCTAATGACCTTCATTAGACCTATTCAAACCATACAAAAGGCTCCCATAAATTCATGTGAAGTCATATGAGATGTTCTTGAGATTTTATGAATGGAGATGTCAAACTTTATGAGATGTTCTAGAAGAAAATTAGCATATTAATGCATTGGATTTTTAATGCATTGGAAAGCTTTGAGAATCTACAACCTTAATATATTAAAAATGTTAATACAATTCATTACTTTATTAAATAATTTTTATGCATATATTGTATCAATTTCATACTTTTAAATGAATGAGGATCTTACCTTTAAAAACTCATGTATATGAACCATGATTATGAATTAAAAATCAATAAATAAATCATGAAAATATGTAAATATCATGATCAATAATTTTAAATGAAAATATAAATACTATAAAAATGAAGATCTAAAACATATACATCTTTATTCACATCATGTACTTCATCAAAAATTTGTTTATCTAAAGATATTAATGCATTATTATTATCTTCATTATTGTATAAAAAAATATAATTATTTTATATTAAAGTAAATTATGTTTAGTTAAATGAATTTGATGCATCTTGTGGGTGTTTGATGTAATTAAATATAATTGAATATGATTTTAATCAATAACAAGATAGATAGTCTTTTATTTATTTACTTTTTGGATATTTTTCAACTACTAAGCTAAGCAAGGTGATTAAAATGCAAAGACTGACTGGCTGATATTAAAGCTGGAAGCTTTTCGGCTATGGTGATAAACCATATGGTCCCCGGCTGACCGGACCCATCTCCTACATAGTAATCGTGGCAAGAATTGGGTCTATTACTCAAACCATAAATAAAGTGCCATCCCTTTTCCTCTAGTATATAATTCTTTGACTATTAGCCTCTCAATTTTGTGTAATCGATAGTTTCAATAACAGCCTCATTTTCCCACTGCCCATTTCTCTCTTCATTCCCTCTCGCAGAGAGTTTTTGGGAGAGTAATGGAGATGGCTTTTTCTACTACTACCTTCAGTAATCACTCTTCTTTCTCCATGATAACCCCTACCCATTTCATCAAAAAGACTCCTTTGACTCCTTTACTAACTAAGCAACTGGTTGGTCTCGGCGTGTCTTCCTATCCAAAACCATCACTCCGGTTACGTTCAAAGTCTCCGTTTCATGGTTCAGTCAAATGCTCTGTTTCCCAAGCTACTGAAACTGCCACTTCTGGTATAATTCACTCTTTCTTTTTCCGGTTTTATGTGTTCCGAACTTGGAGTTGACAGATGACTTGATTGGTTTGTAATTAACATTCTTTTATTTTGTTTCTGTTACTTAATTAGAAATTCGTAGTTTTCTTTTATTTGATGATATTTGCTTTTGGTATTCCAAAACTATAACAATTCGAGGGGTTAGAATGGTCCTTTAACATTCAAAGATGAAGCTTCTGTGTCATTTTTGTTGTTTCTTCTTTTCCATTCTCGTGGAATCGGTTTGTTTTATTGAGGATTATCTGGTTGCTGATAATTTTGTTCTTTGGTTGCTCAATTATTGGTTATCTATGCTTATGTTTGTTATTTTTTTTATATGATTATTGGTGCAAGTTTTATCTATCATGGTGGTATTTTGAACCTTATAGTGATTCAGAATTTGTGCCACCGTTTCAGAGAAGAAGACCCAGTTGATGAGGAGAAGAGACATAAGGAATATAGCAATTGTTGCTCATGTTGATCATGGAAAGACAACTTTGGTTGATGCCATGTTGAAGCAATCAAAGGTTATAGCACTGTACAAATTTTAATTCTAACCAGGAGATAAACAATATATGGTTTCTAATGTTAAAATTTAGAAACAAAAGCTCTTAACAATCACTATAATGCTTCCTTCTTACTGTGAGAAATCCTAAATAATTTTGGAAGGCTGCCTTGTCATGACAAAAGCACCCGGGCAAGGTCGTAACTTTGCAGAATGTGAGCAAGCCATTGAATAGAAAAAGGTATTTACAGTTGACATTTGTCTGCAGGTATTCCGTGATAACCAATTTGTACAGGAAAGAATAATGGACTCGAATGATCTAGAGCGTGAAAGAGGGATTACAATTCTTAGCAAAAACACATCTATTACTTACAAGGATACCAAGATCAATATCATAGATACTCCAGGGCATTCTGACTTTGGAGGTGAGGTTGAGCGCATTCTCAACATGGTCGAAGGTGTTCTTTTAGTGGTACATTCTCGCACCTTCTCTCTTATATTGAAAGATCATGCATTACAACGATGCTGTGATATGTGAATGTTCTCATATTAACATGATGGTTACGAATTTATAGGTAGATTCTGTTGAAGGACCAATGCCACAGACCAGGTTCGTTTTGAAGAAGGCTTTGGAGTTTGGCCTTGCTGTTGTTGTTGTCGTCAATAAGATAGACAGACCTTCTACTCGTCCAGATTATGTCATCAATTCCACCTTTGAACTCTTTATTGAACTAAATGCAACTGATGAACAGGTACTTCAATAATGTATTGCAAGGATTTGCAAGTGCACAAATCATGTTGGGTGTTGAATTAGTACTCTTCATGTTAATCTAATTGGATTTATCTTTTTTCCCCCTTTTTGCCGTGATGGTGGCTAAATTATCCATATTATCAAGATGATATTTAATTGAAAATAAGCGGGCAGGTACAGAGAATAACAGTGAACAGAAGGAACCAAGTACCAAATCAGACATGAAAGCACTTAAACTTAAATGGAATATGTGTGGAACAGTTCAAAAACTTATAGAATGCATGTTCGTTCCATGATTTTT
Source organism: Dalechampia spathulata (assembly GCA_948192965.1). Taxonomy (NCBI): domain Eukaryota; kingdom Viridiplantae; phylum Streptophyta; class Magnoliopsida; order Malpighiales; family Euphorbiaceae; genus Dalechampia; species Dalechampia spathulata. The sequence continues at coordinate 3,889 of CANYBF010382137.1, forward strand.
GCTCCGTCTTGACAGCTTCATAGGCACTTCAATGCTGTCAGATGATAACATCCGAGTTTGATCTTGTCCTATTTTACTTTCTTTGTGCAGTGTGATTTCCAAGTAATATATGCAAGTGGTGTACAAGGAAAAGCAGGATTATCTGCTGATGATTTGGCTGATGATCTAGGTCCACTTTTTGAGGCTATAATAAGATGCATACCCGGACCACGCATTGACAAAGATGGTGCACTACAAATGCTTGTTAGTGGTTGTCACTTTATTGCTGTTTCAACAGTTGTTTGTTGATTGTCTGTTTTGTCAATCAATTTGGTTTTCTTCAAATCAAAGATGCATATATGGCTTAAACTGACACACAGTCACTGCAAAATACTTCGAATTTGTGCTGAACATTAATAATGAGACTAATCAATTATGTTTCCTGTGTAAACACCGTCATGTATGTTTAAAAGATAACAAAGCATGAGAGAACATAAATCCAATTTAAGCACAGCATAAAAACATGACTCATTCATTGCTTATAGAAATTAGGTTCCTTTAGATGATATGCATCTTCTAACAAGTAATGACTGTTCCAATCTATTTTAAACTGCTATTTGCCTTCAGTTATGGTTGGGGCATGGGCTTTATCTTCTCAAATAAACATACTGTTGGATTGAATGCAAATAATATTCAAAAGTAAAAGTTTTTATGAAGCTTTGAGTAAACAACAGTTCAGGAAAGTCGTCTTTGCCTTGTGATCTGAACATGACCTATTTTGTGTAGAACATGGAGCAAATACCTACATTCAGAATCCTGAAGAATTTTAGTTTTTTCTTTTTTAAACTGAGTTAGTTTGGTTATGTTTGATTCTTATTTGCAGCCAGTCTTTAGTTTTACATGGCATCTTTTGTTTCTATTCTTTTATATCCACGTAAGAGCACCTCCAGTATTGAAGCTAACTTTGATTTGCATTGATATATTTTAGGCAACAAACATCGAGTATGATGAACATAAAGGACGGATTGCTATTGGACGCCTGCATGCTGGAGTTCTACGAAAAGGAATGGATGTGAGGGTAGGTTTTCATGCATTACCAAATCTTGTTTAGATTTTTTAATATCCAATATTATATATTATTTAACTGGTACTGATGTGATTTGATTATTCAAACTCTGGTAGATCCTGAAACATCATTGCCAATACAAGCGTAAACTTCATAGTTCATACTTTGTTGAACGTACTTTTCTTTAATGGGTTTGGTTACGATTGTTTCTACTTATTGTGGCATGTATTTTGTTTGAAACCTACTTAGTGTGGGATATAGTGTCTAAAGAATAGCAAACAATATTTTTTTTCCTGATTATAGTGTCAATTTTGTAGGTATGTACATCAGAAGATTCATGCAGATATGCAAGAGTCAGTGAGCTTTTTGTGTACGAGAAGTTCAGTAGGGTTCCAGCTGAAAGCGTAGAAGCTGGTGATATTTGTGCTGTTTGTGGCATTGATGATGTTCAAGTAAGTTTTGTTCCCTTCATACCTTGTTATTTGAGTTACAGTTACAGTATACTGTGTTTCGAAAGCACTTCTATGCTTTTATTGCCAATGATATTATTAAGGAAAATTTAGATTTTTCTATGATGTGGTTTTGCATTTTTGGACAGTCATGTGGTGCATTTCATATAATAGTGATGAACCACCCACAATTGTCCCTGTCAAAATATGGAAACTCTTTGGAAATATATTCTTCTCTTTCTAGCCCGTGTCTATACATGGCAGCAATGATAAACTCCATATAGTCTATTGATCCATTCCCATCCATGTCAACTCGAAAAATTATTTTCCAGAAAAATATCGTTTTTAATTATTAATTATTAATGGTTAAAAAAATAATTATACCTGAAAAATTATTTATAGAAACATATACGTAAAATATTATTTATTTTTTGTGTATATTTTTTGAAAAATAATTTTTTAGTTATATTTTCTTTTCAATTATTACTAATTAACAAGGACAAAAAATATTTAAAAATATATAAAATGAAAATCAAAAGAAAGGTAGAAATGAATTTAATGGAATTAAATTGAAAATTAGAAAATATATTAATTAGTCAAATTACTAGTAATTTGATATAAAGATATTTTAGTAATTAATAAAAAATTGTGGAATAATAGATCATCAGATTATTTTTGTGAATTTTCAAATTATTTTTGTGAATTTTCAAGTTATTTTAAATAAATAATTTTATTAAAGAAAAAGGATCAAGTTTAGGAGCTAAACTAACCATGAACTTTAAATTGAGGGAGCAAATTGACGTTTAAACCATAGCCCAACTAATGGAGTTAAATGGTTTTTCATTATTTTGCTAACATTTTAAAACACAGGGCATCCATTTGTCACAAAATGAACTACATGACTGTATATGCAAAAACACAAGAGCATAGTAGAAAAATATACTTATTAATTTGCCTCTAACAAAAGAAAACTGAAGCCATGCCTGAAATTTTATGTTTCATATTGTGATGAGGCCACCCAGGTTTGGCGTGCAATCTTACACTGATCTGTCTAATCAATTTACCTTTCTTTCAGAATTTCTGATTTTAATTCTGCGTTTTCAGATTGGGGAGACCATCGCTGACAAATTATCTGGAAAGCCATTACCTTCTATCAAAGTTGAAGAACCAACTGTGAAAATGGCCTTCTCTATAAACACTTCACCGTTTGTTGGCCGTGAGGTAAGACCTCAATATCATTTGTCAGTGGCTTGTGATTTTGTGATGCCATTGAAACTTTGAGTTTCTTGTATCTGTTGCAGGGAAAGTATGTCACCAGCAGGAATTTAAGAGATCGGCTCTACCGAGAGCTTGAGCGAAATTTAGCTATGAAAGTTCAAGATGGCGAAACTGCTGATACGTTTATTGTTAGTGGGCGTGGTACTTTACACATCACCATATTGATAGAGAACATGTAAGTACTTACCTATTTTCTTGCTGTTCTATTTTTCCAATCATGCACAGTTCTTTACACTTTGTGTTGTCAGGCGAAGAGAAGGATATGAATTCATGGTGGGGCCACCCAAAGTCATAAACAAAAAAGTGGATGACCAAGTGCTGGAGCCATTTGAGGTTGTTTCTCGCTTAAGATTTTTTTCTTTTCTTTGTGTTCAGAAGAAGATATTGATATAGGACATGGATATCTATGCATAGTTGATACCGATCTGATGCAATGATTTTGTTGTTATCATTTATTTTCATGCTTTGCATCCCCAACTCTTGCAATGGGAAATAGATATCCTGATATCACTGATCGTATTGGAAGGTGCTTGCCTTTCTTAAATAATGGATCTACTCAACATTTGTATGTTTGCTCTTGGTACACACCCACTGATCAGGTGTGAGAGTGCCTCATTTCTTCATTTACAAACATGTGTAGGATCCCTACATCATAAAATATTTGTCATCATACAACTGTATTTCCATAGCTTCCAATGAATTTATTGAACCTGATTGTCATTTTGGCACTTGTGCGTGGAATACAATGTCTCATCTGTTTTTTCTTCACATTTTGTTAAGTATAATATCTTTGGGGCTGTGTTTTAATTATATTGAATAAACATAATCCTTAGGAGATACCAGTAACCATCTATTATGTGTAGAATATAGATCTAACAGTCCTCTGTTATCAGTTATTCTATTTACTAATATTGGGAATGCTTGCAGATTGCCACCGTGGAGGTGCCTGAAGAACACATGGGTTCTGTGGTTGAACTTCTTGGCAAAAGGCGTGGACAGATGTTTGATATGCAAGGTGTTGGGTATGTAGAAATTTCTGTATGGTTAGTTTACATTTTTGATGTGGGTGTGCCTATATTTGATAATCGAGTTGTAAACCTACCATAATAAATAACTGGCAGAAAGGTAGTATTCTCTTGCTGTTTATTCCAGATTATTGGTATATACATTGCTGTGTTTCAAGAAAATTTAAGAGTATTGGCATAGTTTGGCTTTCTCCTTTGTATAAGTGATGTTCTATGGTTCCATGATGGCTATTTTGTTCATCTTGCCAGGGTTTTTCTTATTCTGTACCTTGTTTTTGTGATGCTGATGTTCTGTTATGGTTTTTTTTTTTTTCTATAGATCAGAGGGAACGACATTGCTGAAGTATAAGATTCCTACACGTGGCCTTCTTGGATTGCGGAATGCAATTTTAACAGCTTCTCGTGGAACGGCAATCCTGAATACAATATTTGATGGTTATGGACCTTGGGCTGGAGAGATATCCACGAGAGATCAGGGTTCATTGGTAATGACTTGTCATTTTGGCTCGTTATAAAAATTTAAGTTCCTTTCTATGAAAATGGTATCTTTACAGTTTTGCATACTTCACAAGCATATGATCTACATTTTTCACGAAATTTCATAATTTTGTGACAGCTAAACAATCTTTCTTTGTTCATTTGTCTTGAACATTCACTTCTGCTTACTTTCTTGAGCTAGTAATGTATTCATGATCAAGTGGTGCTGTTAATACTAAATTTACATCTCAAACCTGATTGTTTGTCAGGTTGCCTTTGAGGATGGAACTTCTACTTCTTACGCTCTTGCCAGTTCACAAGAGAGGGGGCAGATGTTTATTGGTCCTGGAGTGGACGTTTACAAAGGCCAAATAGTTGGCATCCATCAGCGACCGGGGGACTTATCACTGAATGTGTGCAAGAAAAAGGCTGCAACGAATGTACGTTCAAACAAGGAACAAACAGGCAAGTGCTGCTCTTCTCATGATATTATATTCTTAATCCAAAATATGACAATTAATCATCATTGCATATCCTCTATTAAGTGTTTTCACGAGAATTACAGAGATTGCAATGCCTCCTAATGGGAATCAATAACCATTTTGATTAGTAATACATCCATGTATAATGCCAAAGCTTTTCCATGGCATTTGATTGTTTAATGTCTCCACCGTATATTTACCTGTCAATTTCTCTAAACCATAATGCTCTTTTTCCTTCAATGCAGTGGTGCTTGACACCCCCTTAGACTATAGTCTTGATGACTGCATTGAATACATTCAAGAAGACGAACTGGTGGAGGTTACTCCTTCAAGCATCAGAATGTGCAAAAATCCGAAGTTAGCAAAAAAGGGACGATAAACAGCATGTATCAAGCGAATCTTGCAGCAGAACATACTTGTCTTATTCTTGAAAAAAATACTAGCCTCACGCATCTGCATTCAAGTTCATCTAGTTATCCCTTGCTTGATATTCCATTTTCTGTTTTCCCGCACTCCCTTTTCTCGCTTATGCTCTCCCTAGTAACATTTCAAAGAGGCTATACGCTTCATAGCATTCATATATACTTGGGATTGTTAGGGAATACACAGGTGTATCGAGATTTTGCTCGCTAATACAGGCCTGTATATAGCTATACAGCAGCTGAAGTTGTACTGCTGGTGTAGATTTTCCATTTGAGTGAATGGTATTGCTAGGAAATGAACTGCAGATTCATCTACTCCATCTACAAGTAAAGAGGGCTTGATTGTCACAGAGCTTGATTATTCTATAACAGTAGAGTTATTGTTCATTATTTATTCAAGTTTGCTCCAAACTGGCTAAATATAAAGTTTTCTGGGACCCAATAGTCACAATATTTCAAAAATTAAATGGACCAGAATATGCTGGGTATATTCATAGGATTTCTAAGCACTCATGCTCCACTCAACATGGTATGTATGAGTTTTATGTTTGAAGTCAGTTACTGTAAATAGTAAGTTTTTATTTGTTTCGATGAAATATGATCCAAGCGGTTCAGTTTGTTTGTTGTTTAGATCAGGCAAGAGATGTGTCGCCATCTAACATCCATTGGTATGGTATGGTGGTAATATGGTACTATTATTAGGCATTTATAAGAAGAAGTCATGTATATTATATTGACATGCAGTGCAAGCTATAAATACCCCTTCTAGAATGCTGGGAAAAAAAATTAATATAAATAATAGATTTAATTTTATGTTTGAAATAGTATTGTCTCACTTTTTAAAAAATTAATAATTCTTAAGAAAAATTTAAAAGTCAAATCGATAATTAAAAAAAGAATATAAATTAATAATACAAGTATTCATCTGGAAGAGTATTTAATTGCCAATTGTCATAGAGAAATTGATTTGGATGTGACTTTGAACCTTGATGGCATTTTGTCCTTTTATTAACCCTACGTTTTTTGGGATTTTCAGTTAACAATTTTATGAACTCTAGTAGTAGGCCTCTGCATATTTCAATGTTAGTCCAAAAAAACATGTTTTCATTCAAAATTTTTAAATTTTAAAACCATTTAATTTAATTTAATTTAAAAAATATTAAAATTTTTAGTTCGAAAATTTAAATAATAAAAAACATAAGATAAATAGTGGAATCAAACTAATATTTATTTTGATTTAATTTATAAATTTTAAAATGAAAAAAAAATTAATTCAATTTTTAATTTAAATAAATTTTAATTCAATTTGAAAATTGAACCAAAGAATTCAACCTTAATCAGTAGTTATTTACTTAATAATAATTATTTAATTTTTTATTTATTATAATTTATTTTAATATAAAGTAATGATTTTTTATATAATAATGTTAACTTATTATTGTTATTTGATTTAAAATAAAATCTTTATATATTTCAATATTTAGATTGAAGTAGAGTTATTTTTGTATTAATATTTATAATAATATAAAAATTATTTTTGAAGATTATAGGTTAAATAAATTGTTTATCAAACTTAAATATGGGGTCTAATGCATTACAGGGTTTTTCAAAATGATTTTCGATTTTTAATTTTTTTCTTTATAATAATTAAATATCAATTTGTTATCATTGGAAGGTCATTTGATAATTACAATCAAAAATTTGCTGAGTTAAAAGAATATTCTAAGTATATTTCATTTGAAATAATATGATGAATGTCACATCATATAACTATTACATATCAACAGTTATATTTAAATAAAAATTTGAAAATTTCACATGGATTAAAAGAATCCCTAAGAATCCTTAATTCATATTTTCTCTTATAAACTCTACTCCCTCAATCCATCCCACCTCTTTGAAATCTTTTGTAACAAAATTTTCATACCTATAACAATTTTCTACACATTTTTATTGATAATTATGATTTTTACCTATATTTTTTCTTTTATTATAATGTCATTTTAAGCATTATTTTCATGTTTTTCCCTTTAAACATAAGCATATAGTATAGTATTTTATGTATTATTCACTTCTTATGCATCACACTCATATATTACATTATTAACTTAATTTCATGCATGTTCTACACATTTTGCATAATTCACATGACATTCTAGTTTTAACATAGAATTCACATAGTTAATCTATGTTATGTTAGGAGTTAATCATATTTATTTTAGTTTATATGTTTTATTTAGATTATTAGATTCATTTTCATACATTAAAACTTTAGTTTAAAGCCCCTAAGTCGTGTGGTATAGAAAACTAGTCAAGTATGTCACACTCTACATTTGAAAATACCACTTTCATGCCTTGGCCGAGCCTTACACGAGTCATGTAAGGTTCCACATGACTTATGTAGAACTTGGCCCCTCCTTGATTTTCCTCCTTTCATGCAATACGAGCTTCATAAAAATAGTACAACATTTACACAACTCGTGTGACTCATTTAGGGCACAATTTCCCTCTCTTTTGCTAGCCGTTTGATCATAATTTGGAGGGTCATGATGCATTCTAGGATATAACCTATTTTTAGATGGTTTTGGAAGAGGTAAAAGGGGGGAGAGAATGTGGGAATAAGGGGGAAAGTTTAGAATAGAATTAGGGTTTGAGGAGAAGAAAGGGGAAAACTAAGGTTCTTGTGATTGAAACCTTCTAATCACTTCTAAATCTTGTTCTGTAGCAGGTCTTTATCAAAGAATTGAAAAGAACACTGAGCAACTGAATTGGGTAAGAAGGAAGAGCTAAAGCCATAAGCAACAGCAGAGTAGTCCAAGTTCTTATAGTTTACAATCTTCTTCATCTCCTTTTATTTAGTTTTGAACAAGTTTATGGTTGTAATTTCTTTCATTATTTTCCAGTTATGATTTAACAGTAGTTTGTAAGGATTGGATGATGTTTAAACAGAATTAATTTCCTTTCTATTATGAATTTATTTACCTCTTCATGTTCTTAAGTTGTGATTCATGCCTATAATATTTGATTGTTAGAACGGATCCTTTTAACATGAAAACGTTGAACTAGTTCTGTTAATCACTTTGAAAGAAGGTTTAACTTAATCAAAAGGATTTAAGAACACCAAATTGTAACTACCTAAACATAGGAGTTCATTAATTTGGAAGCTAACTTAGTAGTCATGAAAGTAGGGTGTTAGCTTAACTTTGGTAAATAATGTCTATTTTGAAAGAAATAACTTTATATTAAAATACTACTTTGAAGCTGGTAATTAAATTAATAATGGAAGGTTTAATCTTTGTTCATCATCGTTCAGCCCTAAGATTAATTGTACAGTATGTATACTATGATAATTGGTTAATGATTTTAGTAATTTAATAAACTTTATTCTATATTTGAATGTTAAATTGCCTAGATAATCGATGAAATCAATAGCTAGTGCTTAGCTGCTCAGAGAATGGTACCCTTAAGCTGTACTAATGATTCGTACTCTTGCAGTGGCGTGATTAAAATCTAAGGATTATAAATTTAAAACTTGTTGAATCATTATGCATATTAATTTAGAACTATTTATACGCCAATAGTTATATTGAACACAATAATCATTCTGAATAAATCTTTATATTCAATGAAAGAATATATTCTTAAGCAAAATCTTCATATTGAAATCATAAATTCATTACACAATAGTTTGAATAGAAAACTCAAACTAATAAAATCTCTAAATAGAACATAAAATATATATTCCTAATTGTGGGTACAATAAAGTGGTCATATTAAAAAACATCATGGATTGACTACAATTTAGGAAGGAGGTTTTTTGATTGTAAAAAATATGAGGTATAATGTTTATTCTTTTAAATATGTATGATGGGTTTTTGGTTTTATGGGCATATATTTTGGTTGGTGGAGTTATTAAATATTGAAATTATAGATTAATGAAGGTTATGACTTCTTCTAATGGCTTGATCCTCTAATACTAGAGAAAGTAAGAAATGTGATTGTTGGTTTGTTGTGAAAGATTCAACAAAATAAAGATTAAAATGGAAGAAGGAATAGGGTGGAAAGTATAATGTTAAGGCAAAGCAAGATGAAGGTCATATACATGCTAATTATGTGTTTTATTGGTTTTATGTTAGGTAAATGTAGTTATTAATTGTTATATATATGAAGTGTTAATGATATTTAACAATATGTTAGTTAAATATAGTTGTTAATTAGGAAGATTGCTATGTAATTTTTAGTACTAGTAATATGCTAGTCTTAATTTTAGTATTGGTGTTTGGTATTAAGATTTAGTAATTATGTTTAGCATCAAAAGTGGAAAATGTGATTTTGATGTATTAAATATCTATTTATGATATATTTGAGTTTATTATATTGTGTTAAATTTTTGTTTATTAACATATATTTGTTTATAAATATTATACCTTTTTTTAATTATGGATATACTAATATAGTAATAGAATATAAAATAATACACACATTTATATAATATTAATATCATTACTAAGTAATTTTAATAAACAAATATGACCATTATGTATTAAATATCAATTTATTATATATATGAGTTTATTATGTTATGTTAAAATTTTTATTTATTCGATGGATATATCGATATAAAATATTCAAATCATTACAAAGGATAATAATAAAGCTAATATTAAAATAACATAAAGTAAAAAATTTATATGAAAAGCTACGGCTATCATAAAAATATAGTTTTTTTATCTAGATAATAACAAAATATTCTTTCTAAAAATAACCAAAATACAAGTACTTCAGTTCATATATATGGGACCATGTATTATATCTACCCAAAATCTAACTATTTCACTTAATACTTCCCAAATCTACCTTCAGTATTAGAATCGAAACCTTGTGGAACCTAAATCTTCCTCTTCTTTACGTTTATCTCTTGAAGATTTGTAAAAGTAGTTGCATGATTCTTCAACTCTTCACCAATTATAATTGAACTATAAACATAAGAGGTAGCAAGAGTAAAGATTTAATAGCACGGGTAGAAGATCCAGTATCACAAGCAAAAGATCTAGAAACATGAGCAAAAAATTTGGTGTATTGTTCTGAGAAAGAGGTTGAAATTTTGATCTTGGGACCTTGAACTTTTTGACATCATCAATTATAGCTTTAATAAGCTTTGATATGCCTTGATGAACATGTCACATCCTGACTTACACAGCATCTTTATATGCATTTATTTTATGAATATGTTACAGTGAATGATTGATGGAAACATGAAATGCATGAACTAGATATGATGCATGAATGTGTTAACTTGATGATTATGATATTACGTGCTTTATGAATGGAGATATTCCATATGATATGAAATTTATAGAGAAAATAAAAAAAAAGATAAAAGGATGATTATAAGTTGAATATGTATGAAAGATGCTAATTGAGAATACATGCCTTGAATGAATTAGTATGTATTGAGAAGTAAGTAGAGTGTGTTTCCATTGAATGCCTTGAATGAAGCCCTATGATGACAATTATATGTGTTAAGTTATATTGTGGTATGTTAGTATGATGTTATTATGTTATATAATAAGATTTAAAATAGGTAAATGCAAGTTAAATGATAGGAATGGCGAAAAACACATTGGTACAGGCGTACGAGTTTGTGTATGGGTGTACCATTAGTGTTTTGAGTCGTACAATCGTATGGTTTGATCGTACCACATGCTAAATTTGGCAGTAGCTATAGTGTGGGTATACCAAATGGATGGTATAGTCGTACAATCGCTTCGGCGTAAACTGTATTTTGAGATTTTTAGAATATACGGGCATACCAATTGGTGGTACAACCGTACCATTGTTTTGGCATAGATTGGTATTGAAGTTTTTGGGGTCGGTACGGACATACATGATACAGTACGGTGGTACGTGACATAAAATTGATATTTTAAAAGCAAAATTAGGTCAGTTTTTGTAAAATGTTTCCCCTCCTAACGCAGAAAACCTTTATTCTCTTTTCTTTTCTTTGTATTATGGGTTAAAGGAAAGTGTCATTCAAGGTAAGATCTTAAGTAGGTTTCAATTTCTATATTTCTTAAGCTATATGTATGTTTTCTTCTTCTTTATGTTTTCTTACAAGCTTAATGAAGAAGTAAATGTTTGTAGGGTTTGTGTTAATGATGTTAAAATAGAAGAATTGGATTGCTTGATGAAATATAGGAAAGTTAGGCTTTTGAAATTTGTGTTTTTTGATAACTTGATGGAATTCTGTTAGGATATATAGATTTGTTTAAATCCTTAAGTTGTAATCCTAGAATTAGTCATTTTGGTTACTAATTAAAGTGTATAATGATGATTAATATCATTTATTTTAAGGTTTAATATGTTTAAAGGTTAATGAAAAAGATGATTATATGTGTTAGTAGATTGAATTTCAATGTGTTGTCTAATTTGGAAATAAAGAGCAGAAGTGTGTGTTCCTCGATATTGTTTGAAAACATGATTGAATATCGATTTCTTAAGATGCTAAGCCAAGAACAATATGTGAATGACTTGACTAAGTGAATATAAAATGGAAATATTATAGGTTTGATGGACGAGACTCATAATTCTTTATAAGCTATCGATAAGGGCAAAGCAATAGTAGGTTTGTGCTTTTCACTTCATGACCTTATCTAAGATCTTGAAATGATGTCCTTATGTTTAAATGTTTATGCTATTCCTGTTATGAACCCGTATAGGGTCTTAAAATGATGTTTTCTCAGTTGATTGCTTGTGATAGTAAAGTAATGAGTTTACATTATGAATGGTATTATATTATCATTATTACATAAGATCATTAAAGCATCGTTTATGCATCATGTTATGAACCATCCAAACATAAAGATATATTCATAACATATCATACAGAGGATATAAGGGGGAAAAGAAAGTGATATACAGAAAAATGTTCAATGGAAATGTACTGGGTCATATAGTTATTATCAATTCCCTTGATGGAATCATACAGTATAGATTCTTATTATGAACCATAGAGAAATGTTACGTTCCTACGAGAACCAAAGAATGATATAGTACCAGTATATAGAGAATGGACCTAGTACGGGATTGTATACAATTATACAGAAAAGAAAAGAAATATTATAGGAAAATCAGAGGGAGAATGCAAAGCATGAATGCATTCTCACAAACATACATTATCATTCATTTATCATGAAAGTATAAAGAATGGAGTGATAAATGCACTAAAATTGTGCTTATGCAGAGATGTATACAGAGTAATAAAGTATAAAGAAATATTTGATACATGAAGAGTTACAATGTATTCTTTTATGGTATTTTTTCTATTGTTGTACAATATGATGTATGTGTTGATGATAACAGCTAATGAGAGATGCAAAAAGGGTGTAACATGATACAGTCATGCTGCTAAATGTTGGGTTACTATGATTTGACCTTAATATGATATTTATGATATAGGTTATGTCTTTCACTCATTTTATAGCACCGTTGAGTTTTATACTCAGCGTTTATTATTTGATAAACGTAGGACCAGGACCTTAGGGCGAGAACTTATACTGATCGATCTACAATCAGAGGAGATTGGGATTCTTAAGAATCTCCATCTTGAAGCAGTTTGGGACCAATGTAATATACTCCATTATGTGCTTGTTTATATACAATTGATTATATTAACCTTAGCGGCAGTAAGACTTATGTGGTGTATTTTTAGGTTACTTGTATTGTCAAGACCACTTAATCATGTATAATTAAATATGGAGTTTCTATTTAATCAATGATAGTTTGATGATATTATAAGAATGCATTTTTGCGTATTGGTTTTACAATGACTTTTTTTTAAAAAAAAAGTATAGATTCTTTGTGGAATATTTAATGATTTTTGTACTTAGGAGATTATTAATTATTATATGGGAGCGTATTACACCGGGATAAGGTGTGACAGAACATAAGCCTTTTCCTTCATCTCTCCTTTAGATTTTTCCTTCCTTGATGTAGATGCATCTTTTATGGCAACAACTTCGAGGTTACATAAACTTCTAAGTTTTTAAACATATACATGATATCATTTCATGATTTTTTATTTTGAATTGTGAGTTATGTGAGTTTATCAAGCATCACCATAGTTTACTTGGTTCTCATGTTAATAAACATGTATGTTTACCATTTAAGATAGTTCATTTTAATGCATACGGTTTTTATTTAATGTCATCTAAAATAGATTTTAGATATTTTATCACTTTTATGGAAGACTACTCTCGTCTAACATAGCTATATTTAATGAAAAATTGATTTAAATTATTTTCATATTTCTTTACCTTGTATGTTGAATTATGGAACCAATTTAATATCTTTGTACAAACTTTACATAATGATAATGCCAAGAAATATCTTTTTGAATCATTTCAATCATTTATGGTCTAAAATGGCATACTGTCGCACCCTAATTTTGGACCGTCTTGACTCGGTTTGAGTCCGGGATAATTCGGGACCATTTCGGGTTGGTCTTGGGCCACTCCAGGTTAATTCGGATCGTTCCGGGCTGTTCTGGGCCAATTCTGGCCCATTTTGGGGCGTCACCCGCCGCGTATGTTTGTGACCCACCGCATATGTACAAACATACGTGATCGCATATGTTTGTGACACGCCGTATATGTTAGGATACACGATCGCGTATGTTTTAGGGTTTAGCATATGTTAAGATATGTGATCGCGTATGTCTCCGGGACAGACTTTTTAAAAGCTTAGGAACTCCATTCTAAGGGGGGTTGGCAATTTTTAGGGTTTTCAAACTTTGGACTTACGAACTTAAGGCAGCCAAAAACGTGATTAGTGCCTTTTTAATTAGGTTTTTGGATTAATCTAAGTAATTAGGGTTAGAAAAACATAATAAACTCACAACAAATCACTTAGATTATGTGATTTCAATCCCTAAACTTGGATTTTGGACTGTTTTCTTCATCCCCATACTCGGATCTAAGGAGAATCTACGAGAGGTTGGTAGATTTATCATTTTTCTTATATTTTTATGCATTTTTCATTGCATTCATGTTTTAATCTGATGAAAATTGAATTAACTTTGTGTTTTGCGCATGATTTTTACGTGTTTTGTTATTTTGCTCTTGCTTCATTTTACGTGCACGTTATCATGTGCGATCGCGTATGTTATAAAAAATGCCATTTGAATTTATTTTGATTGCCGAATGATCTATGTCATGTTTTAAGTCTTTACGCGTGATTTGCTTATTATTTGTCTCATTCGCGTATGATTATACGCGATCGCGTATGATTATCTCAATATCATACGCGATCGCGCATGTTTCATAAAGTGCTATTTTGATTTATTTTGATTGCCGAATGATTTGTGTTGTGTTTTAAGCCTGCGCATATGATTTTTCTTGCTTTTGGACTCGTTCGAATATAATCATGTGCGATCGCGTATGATCATCACAATATCATATGCGATCGCGTATGATCCAAAACATTCAATTTTGTTTCTCGATTTCCACATTTTCCTTATGATTATTTATGTCTGTTTGCATGATTCGTGCGTTGATTTCATGATTAATGTCATTATTATTCTTGCGTTTGTTCCTTTTTATGCGTCTTGGTGTGATTTTGCAGGTAATTAGGTTAATTAGGAAAGGTGGAGGATAAGCATATGGATTGATGTTTAGCCGGGCCCGAGGCCCAATCACAACAAACCCCATTTGGATTCTGAAGAAAGTATTTGGGCTTTGGGCCTAAAACTAGGATTTTTATTTGCTTTATGCTTTTTATTTAATTATTTTGGTTGGGTTGTATTAAATACCCAAATTGCTTTATTTTGCTTTATTTGCT